>SEYY01000101.1:137500-150000 GCA_009176605.1 Armadillidium nasatum | reverse complement strand
ATATATATATAATATATATATATATATATATATATATATAGAAGGCACATTACCCAAGGATAACAAAACTGAAAATGGAGAATAAATCTAATATATCTAGAATCGTCTTCAATCTACATAAATTACATCTTTATTCTTATATCCACTCGAATATTCATTTTATTAACAGCTCTTTGTGAATAATAATGATAATAATAATAATAATAATAATAATAATAATAATAATAATAATAATAATAATAATAATATATAATAATAATAATAATAATATAATAATAATAATAATAATAATAATAATAATATATAATATAATAAATAATATAATAATAATAATAATAATAATAATAATAATAATAATAATAATAATAATAATAATAATAATAATAATAATAATAATAATAATTTATTGATGCAATTTTAGTCATTTAAATTAGAGTTTGATCTCCCTAGTTGAAAGTTGTACTACAAAGAGAATACGAAGCCTGAGAAACAATATTAAAATGCATTCTTGATAAGTGATGATTTTTATTCAATTTTAAAGGTGGAAAGTTGTCAGTTATCTCTATTTAAGAGATCGCTGAGTTTGAAGATTCCTAAAGCAGAGCTGCGGAAATGTGTGGCCTACATTGCAGGATTAGCAACAAGCTCACGTAACCATAGTAATGACAATGAAGATAAATGTAAAAAAAATAATGACGAGAATGCTTTCTTGACATGCGCTCAATAATATTAAGATTACATACACACACACACTCTCACACGCACGCACACACACACGCACGCACACACACACACACACATATATATATATATATACCATATATATATATATATATATATATATATATATATATATATATATATATATATATATATATATATATATATATATATATATATAATATATATATATATTATATAATATATATATATATATATATATATATATATATATATATAATATATATATATATATATATATATATATATATATTATATATATATATATATATATTATATATATATATTATATATATATATATATATATATATATATATATATATATATATATATATATATATATATATATATATATATATATATATATATAATATATATATATATATATATTATATATATATATATATATAAAACGAAATAATATCATTGAACTTAAAAGTTAGTTTTTCAGTGCACATTACAGTAATTGGAATTAAACTGAAAACATAAGAAACAACGCCAATAGTAAATATACGTTTTTAAGGAATCAAATTATCGTTCTTTCAAGCAGTTCAAATTTAGTTCCAGCACTTAATGTTATTTTATCAATAGTTGGCTATTTGGAGTATTTATTATTAGCAATTCACTATGAATATATATTTCTTGTGGTAACTAAGGCCAGCGATATTTTTTTTGCAGTTTCCAAGCATTTCCTTGAGTGACGTGCGATTTTCCATTCTTGTTCGCTATATGTTCTATTTTTTCGATACTCCCAATTTAAGTTTGTAAAACAAGACAATAAGATTTAGTCTTTCCATATTTTCATTAGCAGAGATTATGGAATATATTCCCTTTTGAATAATAATTGCCAAATTTTGTCCTTAATTAAATCTTTAGAGATGTTTCAAATAGGAGAGAGTCTTAAATTTCTTATTTGATCAATTTTCCCATTTAAAATTTAACTGCTTATCTTGGAAATCTCTTTCACAGTCATAATATTGATTACTTTCCTTAGACTATTACAATTTTAATGGATGTTACTTTCCTTGATTCTGCTTCTGCTCATTTGTCATCCTTTTTATACACTTTAATACTTTGGCTGTCAAACTCTTTTTTAGCACCATTTGGGTGGTATAAATAGTCTTTTACATACTCAATTGGTATTATTCTCTCAGAATACAATTTATAATACCATGGTTTAGAGTTTATGGCAACAATGAACTTTAATTTTTCAAGTATCAATTTTTATTTCTTCTTATATTGAACACACACACACACACACACACACACACACACACACACACACACACACACACACACACACACACACACACACACACACACACACACACACACACACACACACACACACACACATACACACACATATATATATACACACATACACATATATACAATATATATATATATATAATATAATATATATATATATATATATATATATATATATATATAATATATATATATATATATATATATATATATATATATATATATATATATATTATATTTATATATTATATAATATATATACTAACAGTTTTTTGAAATTTTATTTGATAATATATAAGTTTCAAGGCCTTCACTAATTGTTGCTTTAAAATCAATAGATTTTATCATTATTGTTATTATATGCTCGAATGTACTAAAACGTTTATTTCAGTATTCTTTATTTTTTATTTATTCGATATATTTTCGTAGATTTCCATCTTCCATACACCTACATTACACACACACACACATACACACACACACACACACACACACACACACACACACATATATATAATATATATATATATATATATATATATATATATATATATATATATATATATATATATATATATATATATATATATATATATATATATATATATATATATATATTATATAATATATATATATATATATATATATATATATAATATATATATATATATATATATAATATATATATATATATATATATATATATATATATATATATATATATATATATATATATATATATATATATATATATATATAATATATATATATATATATATATATATATATATATATATATATATATATATATATATATATATATATATATATATATATATATATATATATATTATATATATATATATATTGCCTAAAAAATTATTTGCATTTTTATTATTTTTTTGTTTTCTTCTCGTGCTGTTAGGAGTCGAATAACAAGAACAAACAACAATAATAATAATAATAATAATAATAATAATAATAATAATAATAATAATAATAATAATAATAATAATAATAATAATAATAATAATAATAATAATAAATAATAATAATAATAATAATAATAATAATAATAATAATAATAATAATAATAATAATAATAATAATAATAATAATAATAATAATATATAATATAATAAATAATATTTAATAATAATAATAATAATAATAATAATAATAATAATAATAATTAAAATAATAAAAATAATAATAATATTACTAATAATAATAGTAATACACTATCATTTTGTTATTATTATTATTATTATTATTATTATTATTATTATTATTATTACTCAGCATCCATAATAGTAAAACTATTTAAAAATTAATTTATTTTGATATTATTATTTTTAAAATCATTAATATTATTGTTATCAATATAATAATAATAACAATAATAATAACAATCATTATTATTATTATTTTATTAAAATCATTAATATTATTATTTTTATTTATATAATAATTATAATAATAATAATAATCATTATTATTATTATTATTATTTGTCAGTATTGTTATTTGTTAGTACTGTTATTATTAATGCTATTATTTCTATTATTGTTTTTATCATTATTGTTTTATTATTAGTATTATTATTACTATTATTATTATATAATTCTAGCGACTAACAGTAATGTTGTACTATTTTTCTAGTATTACTGCTAGAGATGGTATTTATTATAATTATAATTAATATTATTATTCTTATTATTATTATTATTATTATTATTATTATTATTATTATTATTATTATTATTATTATTATTATTATTATTTTTATTATTATTATTATTGTCGTTAATTTTATTATTGTTACCATTATTAGCTACTATTATAATTATTATTATTATTATAATTATTATTATTATTATTATTATTATTATTATTATTAATTGATATTATTATTAGTATTATTGTTGTTAGACTTTATTATTACTATTATTATTATTGCTCATTATATTTTATGCATCATATTTGTATATTAATGGCTATTAAAATATTTTGATGAACTATTTATCAACTAAACTTTGGGGTGCAATAGAAACCAATGTATATCCCCTTAGTAGCCCCTTTTCAAAGTAATGTACAGCTAATTAGTTATTAATATTGTTTCTAGTAGAATAGTACCTACTGAAACACTGTAAAATCTGTAATTGTACTTCTGAATAAAATATTGAAATTGAAATTGAAATTATTATTATTATTATTATTATTATTATTATTATTATTATTATTATTATTATTATTATTATTATTATTATTATTATTATTATTATTATTTTTATTATTATAGCAGAGCTTTGTTTCTCTTTGTTCCTGAAAAGTCCGTCTCTGACAATTACTCTATTGCGACTGTTTTATGTATATCTATTTTAAATTAAGAGGATCACTGTGTCCTTTTTGGAGGCTTTTAAAACTGAATTTAAAAGTTTTCGTGTTTTTTTAAATCTTGATCAGTTTGATGATCCTAATGTGCTCACCAGTTTTGTGATTTAAAATTACCTTTTTTAAGAAACCCTTAAAGTTAATCCAATTAAAACTAAATGCAAACTCTTTTCTGCTAGACCATTTGTCAGTTTTGATCTTTTTACTGGAACTAGAAGAATACAGAAGGCATTTAATTTTATCTATTTAGATTTTATATTGGAGAACACTTTTAGATTTGATTTACACATAAAGAAGATTACTGATAAGATATTCCTATTTGGAGAAATAATTTATACTCTTAGGCATGTTCTTCCTGCCAGTGCACTAAAAATACAATCATTTGATCTTGTCTATCCACATATTAGACTGCATTTTCCTGCATGGGGTGGATCATTGGTATTCTCTCTAAGGAATCTAAATATTGCCTTTATATAGTATTAAAAATATGAGTTTATCATATGAACTCTCCGAGTGTTGTGCAGTTTTGCACTACTCCTAGAATTTTGAATATTGGATCTATTTATAAACTAGGCCTAGCAGAATCTAGAGAAGAATAATCAATGGAAATCATAATCTCCCTACTGATATTGATAATCTGATAAATTTTTATAATTCTTATGCAGCTAGATACGACTTATATAAAATTACTTACACAAGAGTGACAGTCAATAATGATTTATTTTTATCAATAATGAGATGAAGTTTTGGAGTGTTCTCCCTGTTAACGTTAAGACAATTGAGGGAAATAAATTATTATTTAAAAAAAAAAAAACATGTATGCAATTTTATATTTGGTGGTACGGTATCTCATAATCGATTTTAATATTTTTAACATCGTACACCTAACCTAATCTAACCTAATCTAACTTAACTTAACTTAACCTAGCCTAACCTAATCTAACCTAATCGCACTTAACCTAACCTAACCTAGCCTAACCTAACCTAACCCAACCTAACCTAACCTACGAAACTTGTGGAGTGCTTCACTTTCGTTAGGTTTCCTTAAAAAATAAAGATAAAAAATTTATTGTTATTGTAATTATTTTTAGTATTGTTATTACAATTAATAATAATAAAAAATATTGCTATTAGAAGTAGAAATAGTATTTTTAGTAGTAGTAGTAGTAGTAGTAGTAGTAGTATTATAATTACTGTAATAATAATAATAATAATAATGATAAAAATAATAATAATAACAATAATAATAATAATGATTATTATTATTATTATTATTATTATTATTATTATCATAATATTATCATCATAATGATGATAATAATAATAATAATGACAATTATAATAATAATAATAATAATAATAATAATAATAATAATTATTATTATTATCATTATTATTATTATTATTATTATTGTTATTATTATTATTATTATTATTATTATTATTATTATTATTATTATTATTATTATTATTGTTGTTATTATTATTTTTTATATTTTTATTTTTTTAATAATAATAATAATAATAATAATAATAATAATATGAAAATATTAAGAGTAAGAATAATAACAATAGGAATAATAATAATAATAATAATAATAATAATAATAATAATAATAATAATAATAATAATAATAATATATTATTATTATTATTGTTATTATTATTATTTTATTATTATTATTATTATTATTATTATTATTATTATTATCATTATTATTATTATTATTATCATCATTTGATTATTATTATTATTATTACTGTTATTATTGTTATTATTATTATTATTATTATTATTATTATTATTATTATTATTATTATTATTATCATTATCATTATTATTATTATTATTATTATTATTATTATTATTATTATTATTATTATTATTATTATTATTATTATTATTATTATTATTTCATTTACCTTACAGAATATGAAATAACTTTTGGGATCATAGAAGGATAACCGTTTTCTTCTTTATTAAATTATTTAAAATTGTTCTAGTTTGATACACGTGTCTTCTTACGCAAGAAAATATTCAATTTTATATAAATTTGAAAAGTTAAACATTTACTTATTTAATATATATATATATATATATATATATATATATATATATATATATATATATATATATATATATATATATATATATATATATATATATATATATATATATATATATATATATATATATATATATATATATATATATATATATATATATATATATATATATATATATATATATATATATATATATATATATATATATATATATATATATATATATATATATATATATATATATATATATATATATATATATATATATATATATATATATATATATATATATATGTATTTTATCTTCCTCATCTTGTTGTACAATTCAATGTTGTAATTATATCTTCGTCTTTACATTCAAGTATCATTTTTAATGCTTAAATCTTCTTAATTTTTAAATTTATCTTAGAACTACTTGCCAATTATATTTAAAAACAATTTAAGATTCGCAATATCATTTGTAACATATAATATTTTATTGCTTTGAAAAGAAAACATAAACGGTAGAATGATTGACTCACGTGCTTGAGGGCGCTGGTTCTATTCCAGTTGGGGATTCAAGGTATATACTACCTTACTACCTAGAAAAGTCCTCTTCTCGAATAGGACAATGTCCGTAAAATGTGAACTTTTATATATAAAAAAAAAAAAGTTGTATGTCCTGTATTGAACTCAGAGGATTATCTTTATTTGAATATTGGAACTTTTTATTTGGAATGACTATTATATGCGAATAATAAACTGTACATTTCTGTTATTATTATTGCACCTTAGAAGACGATTTAACACATAAGAAAACTTATAACTAATTGGCAAATTAAATGGAAATTGTTTTTCAAATCTTCTAATAATGATATTTTTTTAACTCTTATATAAATTTACAAGGATATTATATGAATTATTATTAAGCAAAATTTTTGTAATAAAAAAATAATATGCTAAATTTAATATAATTGAAAATATTTTGCCACAAAAAATAAAAAATTTTTCCCACGTATATACTACTCATTTTTTAATATTTTCATTCTTCTTAATAGTAAAAAAAATTAAATAAAATTTTACATTTTCTTTTTTATCAACGCAGTCACTCCATTTAGTCTGTCAAAACTTTAATCATTATCTGTCAAATATAGTGTCATCTACATGCCAGAATTTCTAATTTACAATGTTAGTTTTTAAAATCAAGATAAAATTCAACGTTGAAAGAAAAAAAAAATATCGCCGAAGTGAACACGTAACTCTAACGTAAACTAAGGCTGTATCGATCGAGGAGACTTCATTTCATTACCCTTTTATTAAGCGTTGAAATATACACGTGCTTCCATTACAATTATAAAAGAATACTTAACATGACTGCGAGGGCTTATCACAAATTTTCTTTCAAGAAATATCATATATATATATATATATATATATATATATATATATATATATATATATATATATATATATATATATATATATATATATATATATATATATATATATATATATATATATATATATATATATATATATATATATATATATATATATATATATATATATATATATATGTAGGAGTGTATTTCTACATAAGTGTGCATATTTGTGTGTGTAGTATTTGTTTTAATATATTTTTTGGAAACATGCGAGAGTAGTTGTGCTTACAAACTATTGGTAAAATATTGCAGGAATAATTTTCTTTTTTCGAGAAGATAATAGTAATTAGTATACAGGTATATTGCAATGATTCAATGTATATATATATATATATATATATATATATATATATATATATATATATATATATATATATATATATATATATATATATATATATATATATATATATATATATATATATATATATATATATATATATATATAATACTATATATATATATATATATATATATATATATATATATATATATATATATATATATATATATATATATATATATATATATATATATATATATATATATATATATATATATATATATATATATATATATATATATATAGGGTCTGATCACACACTTGACCCTTCTTACTCCCCCTAAAAAAAAAAAAAAAAAATGATATAAAAAATGAATTTAAAAATTTAAAATAAAAAATTTGAAAAGTTAAAAAAAAAAGTAATTTTTTTTTTCAATTAAAAAAATTAAAAAAATAAAGAAAAATATAATAACTTAGGAAAATTAAAGAATTATACGCATATGCGTGTAAACTTGTGAGGTGGCATAGGCCTCCCTTAAAGGGGTACAAGGGGTTTAATAGTATAAATCTTAAGAGCCATAAATCTCGTTAAGAGACGTAAGCGGTCTGTCTTTCTCGAAGCACCACCAAACCGCCACACCCCCTCCGCACCCACATCCCCACCACACCCGCATCCCCCACTACACCTGCACCCACATCACCACACGTACCTAAACCATCACCCGCATCCGTAGGTTTACATGTTCTTACCTTGTGATACATACGATCCCGTAAAATATATAGCTTGTTTAATCTTTACTCCATTCATCATGTTGAATTCATCATCTGATTAATTTATTATTATTACTAATTATTGTACAATTCTTATTACTCTCATCCTCTCCATCTCATTATTATTATTATTATTATTATTATTATTATTATTATTATTATTATTATTATTATTATTATTATTATTATTATTATTATATAAAAACCTTGTACAATATGCGTACCCTAAAACAAAAGAGCTTGTTTTATATATCGTCCTATTTCTATTTACAATCTTTACAATTTTTCCCAGCCTTATTCCTTGGTATTATTATTGTTTCATAACCTAAACAAACGCACTCATACTTGAGTCCATAGAGGGCATAGGGGTGCTTAGCTGTTTAAGGACTTAGTCCCATTTACGATGAGCCTCCCTAGAGGAGCATTGGGGTGTTTAGCAGCTTATGGACTTAGCCCCATTCTTGGTGAAACCCACGAAGCTGTCAACCACTCTACCACACTGCCACTCAGTAGTACCGTCTACCACAACATCAGCGGCATACACACACAATGGTTTCTTGTTCTTACTTGTGAAATATACATACCATAAAACATAAGGGCTTGTTCATTATATCATTGTATTTATACATACCACAAAACATTTTCTTTAACCTCTCTCACAGCTGCATTTATTCCTATCACATACATCTATTTATAGCTATCATACACACGAACATTCACAAACGCACATACACACACGCACATACACACACATATGATGTTTTTGTAGTAACGATTTTTATTTTCATTAGTACGGTTCTCATTTTATCATCCTCTTCATTTCAATTACTATATTCTTTTCTTTACCGTCTTTATTACTCTTTTCCTCACTAGCTTCTTTATTATTATTATTATTATTATTATTATTATTATTATTATTATTATTATTATTATTATTATTATTATTATTATTATTATTATTATTATTATTATTATAAAAAAATCTTGGGTTTCAGATTCCGTAGTGTGAAGTTGTGCTTGAACTTAGTGCTAATGAATTGATTTTATGTTTTATGTTTCTGTACTTAATTATTATATTATTTTATCAGCTATTAAGTGTGTATGCGCTTATTAAGTGCTCTCTTTTATCATTTATTTAAACGAGGTTTTAGCAACTGTAACAAAGTTTACTGCTTGAAATAAGATAAGTGTTTCATTTTATTTTTTTTTATTTTTTAACTTTTAAGTTTTTAGTTAATTAAATGTAGGTAGTATCTAGGTTATTACTATTTAAATTTTTGTTATTTTTTTTGTTTTTGTTTTCATAAAGTTAGTTAGTTTATAGTATACTACTTGTTTGCTTTATCGTACTTTCTTAGTTTTATCGATTTCAATAAAAAAAAAAAAAATTTTTTTAACCGGTTAAAAAGTTTTTCTGTTTGAGAAATTACTATTTAAATTTGGCATGTCTGGGTGTTCGGGGACATGGGGGTGGGGTAGGGGTGGGCGCAGGCGTGGGTTTTCTATTGACTTTGCTAACGTCCGTGGTCTATGTGCTAATTTGGCATCTGCTGGGCATCACCTTTCTAACTCTAATCCAAACATTTTACTTCTGTCTGAGATACAGTTATTAAGGGATTCCTTTTCTAGTAAACTAAATATCTCTAACTATAATTTATTTTACAACTTTCGCCAAATGGTGGAGTCTGTGCTTATGTAAACATTAACATTCCAGTAATACGTCTCGAAAATCTTGAATTCCCTAGTTTCGAGGTTTCATGGCTTAAAATCTTTCTTCCTGCTTCTACGATTATCTTGTGTTTCTGCTACTGTTTCCTTATAGAACAGATTTTCCTGTTCTTTTTGAAAATCTAATTACCTCTCACGAGACTATTACATCTTCTCATCCAAATGCTGAGGTCCTCTATTTAGGAGATTTCAACGTACATCAAACTGAGTGGTTGGACTCCTCTCATACCTATACAGGAGAGGAGGGGGCTAAATCAATCAGTATTCTCAACGATCTGGAGCAATTGATTAGGGAACCTACACAAGCTTCAGATCGTCCAAACCAATTCTTAAATACGACTTGTGGTTCACCACTACCTCTTCTCGTTATAATTACACCATTTTCCTTCATATCGGCAACCCTGACCAAAATCTTATTGCTCTTTAAGTATAGCATTTTCTCTCCAGCAGCTCCCCCTGCTTTAAACGCACTTTTTGGACTTTGATCGTGCTAATTTGAGAGCATTGCGTCGCTTTTACGCCAGCTATTCTTGGAATGAAACCTGCTTTGCCACTGATGATGCTTCGGAGTCCACCGAAAGAGTGGAAGCCATGATATCAGATGGGATCAGCAGTTTCATTCCTACTTCAACTAAATCTTTCTCACCCCATAATCCATGGTTTGATGGCTCTTGTTCTGGTGCCATTCATGAGAGAGACAGTGCGTATTGAGCATGGAAAAATTCCTCTTCTCCTATCACTCTTTTTAATTTTCATTCAGCTCGGAATCGTTGCAGGGATATACTTCGACAGGTCAAGCGCGCTTTCACAATAAGGAAGTGCGCTGACCTCCTTGGTTCTTCTTCTGATAAAAATTTCTTACCTCTTGGAAAAAATATATCTAACAACTTTTGCAAATCTTCTTTTCGTCCTCTTATTAGATTTGATGGATCTGTAGCTAACACTCCTACTGAAAAGGCCAATATCTTCGGCCTTCTTTTTTTTATCTAATTCTACCCTGGATAATTCCGGCATCCCTTCTCCTCTTTTTCTCTCAGGTGTACCGTGATTTCATTTGATCAGGTGCATGGGATCCTAAAATTTATGAACATAAGGAAGGCAAGTGACCGGATGGCATTCCTCCTCGTTTTTTAAGGGAGTGTGCTTCCGAGCTGGCGCCTGCCCTCGTTCAGCTCTACTCTCTATGCCTAAATACTAATACTTTTCCTCAGTGCTGGAAGCACTCACAATTTCAACCGATCCCGAAAAAACTCTCATTTGTATTCTATCTAATGTCTTTAAAACTCTCCTCAACTTTATTTCCTTGATCATTTGGAATCTCACTCCTTTCATTCAGATCACCAGTACGGCTTTCGATGCTCGAGGTCTATTGGTGACATAGTTTCCTATATTACTGATCTATGGTCTTCTGCCCTTAAGGATTACGGGGAGTCTTGTGTGATGGCGCTTGACATATCCAAGTCTTTTGACAAGGTATGGCATGTGTCGCTGCTCTCTAAGCTCTCTTCCTTTTGATTTCCTCCTTCTCTTTGCTTACTCATGCCTAGTTTCCTCACAAATCGCTTCCTATCAGCACTTGTTGAAGGGGCGACTTCTTCTTTCCTTATTAATTGTGGTGTTCTTTTGTGTTCTATTCTATCACCCACTTTATTCTTACTTTTCATCAGCAACTTCCCAAGCTGTACTTCTAACTCTGTTCATTCTTATGCCGACAACTCAAATCACCATTCTTCTACAGAAGCTCCCTCTTTAGAAGAATTACTTATCGTCTTCAACTTTCTGATTCCATTCTTATCAATTTGGAAGGGATTTCCCGATGGGG
>SEYY01000101.1:115000-120000 GCA_009176605.1 Armadillidium nasatum | reverse complement strand
GAGAGAGAGAGAGAGAGAGAAAATTAAGGTACGCCAGAACAATTTTCCAAGCTCAATTTATTATGATGTCGCATAAAGAAAATACGAAATGTCGCTTTTGATTAATCCATTAGAAGTGATTTGGATTTATTTTTCAATGAAAAGAAAGTTGAATTTACTGTTGGTGATGAGCTACAGAACTACAGAACAATTACTAGTAAAGACTTTACTTTCCACTTATAGATTGTCTGTTAAGTGTTGTTGGTGGGTTATTTGATTTATTTAATGGGAAAGATATATTTACTATTTTAGATCAGTAAGCTCTGAAGTTCTAATAAGTCTATTAAGCGTTGTTGGTTTTCTAATAGGTCTGTTGGGAGCTGTTGCTGTGTTTTTAGCTTATTTAACGAAATAAAGTCTTTTTCATAGAGAACAAGTGGGTCTATGAATTAATTTATCTTCAAAACTCTCAGTCAATGTTGTAGATTGAAAGATTAACAAAAGTTATGGTTATTCCAACTCAATGATCACAGAATAGAACTTTGTAAGGGGGAAGCCAAAATCCACTGGAAGCGAATGTCTTCATTACTGACTATTAATTCCCTTTATACAAATGATCTTTTCTGCATTAATTAAGGTACCTATTTGGATTATGTTATCATTTTGGGGTAATTCACGGTTTAGAGAGGAATGTCTGTATACGAGGTGGATCATCAGATGAATATGTTCCTTTAGGATAATTAGGTGACCTCTCTTTAACCTTTAATTACAATATTTGTCCTTTTCGCAACATTTCAATTAACAGAATATATATATATATATATATATATATATATATATATATATATATATATATATATATATATATATATATATATATATATATATATATATATATATATATATATATATATATATATATATATATATATATATATATATATATATATATATATATATATATATATATATATATATATATATATATATATATATATATATATATATATATATATATATATATATATATATATATATATATATATATATATATATATATATATATATATATATATATATATATATATATATATATATATATATATATATATATATATATATATATATATATATGGTTGTGTGCGTTTGTAAATGCGGTCAAGAAAATATCCTTACTGACCTTTGTTGTAACTGTAATACAATTACTTCCAAATCCTTTAATGTGATTAAGAAAATCTGTCTTTATTGCATGAGAAGCAAAGAAAAGACTTAATATTACATAGGCTCAATGTCTCTTTCATAGACGAACACAATAACATTCATTAACGTCGTCGATGGAGATTACCGTTCGCAAAGTGAGTGTGTGCGTGAGTGTGTGGGTGTGTGGGTGTGTATGTGCTTGTTTGTGTGCGTGTTCGGATACGAAAGAAGTAAAGGAATTTTTTATTCGGTTTGCTATAAAAAAAAAAAAAGATCGTGTCAGGCAGTGAATAAAAAGTAGAAGGATTGATATATTCTCTTCATTTTTTGTTTTTAGTTTTATATAACACGCAGATATATATATATATATATATATATATATATATATATATATATATATATATATATATATATATATATATATATATATATATATATATATATATATATATATATATATATATATATATATATATATATATATATATATATATATATATATATATATATATATATATATATATATATATATATATATATATATATATATATATATATATATATATATATATATATATATATATATATATATATATATATATATATATATATATATATATATATATATATATATATATATATATATATATATATATATATATATATATATATATATATATATATATATATATATATATATATATATATATATATATATATATATATATATATATACGAAAGAGTATAGGACAAGGTTATGAAATTTCTACCCAAAAATAAAGGATCCCAAAATATTGATTGTTGAAAAACGTGTCAAGAGCCTGTCTTAATTGGATCAGAATCAGAAAAAGTCGTGAAAGTTTTACGAGGAGAAATAACAAATGAAAGAGAAATGTAATTGGAACAAGAAGAAAATAAAATTTATTTTATTTGCTTCAATATTTTCTTAAAACCAACAGTACAAACAAATATGTAATGTTTATATATATATATATATATATATATATATATATATATATATATATATATATATATATATATATATATATATATATATATATATATAGTCATCCTATTTATATATTTATATATATATATATATATATATATATATATATATATATATATATATATATATATATATATATATATATATATATATATATATATATATATATATATATATATATATATATATATATATATATTAGGGATGGAGTGAAGTATCGGTATCGGTATCGGTATCGGCAAGTATCGGCATATTTTCCGATACCGGTATCGGTATCGGTATCGGTATCGACCTTTTCAGTATCGGTATCGGTATCGGCAAAATTTTTGGATAAGAGTAAAGTATCGGTATCGGTATCGGTATCGGTAGTATCGGCATCGGCATATTTTCCGATACCGATACCGGTATCGGTATCGGTATCGGTAAAAATTTTGGTATCGCTCCATCCCTAATATATATATATATATATATATATATATATATATATATATATATATATATATATATATATATATATATATATATATATATATATATATATATATATATATATATATATATATATATATATATATATATATATATATATATATATATATATATATATATATATATATATATATATATATATATATATATATATATATATATATATATATATATATATATATATATATATATATATATATATATATATATATATATATATATATATATATATATATATATATATATATATATATATATATATATATATATATATATATATATATATATATATATATATATATATATATATATATATATATATATATATATATATATATATATATATATATATATATATATATATATATATATATATATATATATATATATATATATATATATATATCACCTATAACAGGCAAAGTCCATTGTTCTTCTATTTCCTCCACCAGAGAGTGAGAAAAATCGGAATTACATGTCCTGATACACGGAGTTTGAAGGAGTGTAAGTGAAAGGAAGTTGGGAATACAAATAAAAGGAGAGTGTCAAATGATTTTTCCAGTTGAATATATGCAAGATTGGGAATAGAGATTAGTCTGGAGTCAGAGAGTTGGACAGAAATAGGATGAGACTGTGTAAAAAGGCCTGTCGCACGATCCCTTCTCGATAGGAAAGGTATGCGAAGAGAGAGTTCAGTAGAGTAATGTTCATTGTAATAGCAATAGCATAGAGAGAGAGAGAGAGAGAGAGAGAGAGAGAGAGAGAGAGAGAGAGAGAGAGAGAGAGAGAGAGAGAGAGAGAGAGAGAGAGAGAGAGAGTAACTCAACGATTCGATGGGCTGAAAGATACTAGAGAGAATTAGTGAAAGCGGATGAGTTGACAAAACAAAAACCCTTGACATCACCTTTTCAATGCAACGCCTCTATAAAGAGGAAGCAACTGGGGTGGTGAGAAAAAAATAACGACAGCGCCTCAGAACACCCAAAATTTTAGTAGCTTATATATATATATATATATATATATATATATATATATATATATATATATATATATATATATATATATATATATATATATATATATATATATATATATATATATATATATATATATATATATATATATATATATATATATATATATATATATATATATATACATATATATATCTAGAAAAAGAAACACCGAGAATATGAAGGACTGACGAAGGTTAGAATTTTGAGTTTTCGAAGATGTCATAGTTGTGTTTAAGGTTATGTTTAGAAGAAAGATAGAGGAACTAAGTTTTTGAGGCATTGAAAACGACCATATTTTTTCTGTCCCAATTTGAAATTCGAGAAAGATCATAATTTAATTGCTCCAAGGCTACACTTTTTGCATCGATTAACTGCTGTTCATTGAAATGAGTAATGAAGGAGGGTGGAGTCATTGGCTCAGGAATAGATAGGTGATGAAGCAATAGAGAGAAGATCATAAATGAAGAGTTGAAAAAGTATTGAGGATCGAACAGAACCTTGTTAATAGATTTAAAAAGTTAGCAGTGGGTGTCTACAGCAGCTGCTATAGAACTGCCGGAAAAGAAATCAAAGAGAAGGATTGAAGGCTTTCGATATATAAAACCTGACGTCAAAAGATTCACCGAAATGCTAAAGTGCGGAGCACCAAAAGTCAGAGAGAAGGGAAAGAAGATCACCAGTAGAACGTTTTTTACGAAAGACATACTGGCGATTAGAGATGAGATTAGATGAATTGAGATGTTTCCAAATCTTCTTGCTAAGGATAGATTCTAAAACTTTAGAAAGAACGTAGGTTAAAGAAATGGGACTCTTTTTAGAGGGCTGAAAGGGGAATCTATATGAAGTACGCCTCACACTTCTGGGGTGGTTCCACAAATAAAGCTCTTCTCGAAAAGGTGGAGTCTAGGATTTTTCGTCTTATAAAGGCTGAATGCGAAGATACGGTATAAAGAGTTCACAGTGTATTAAATGTGTCCTTAATTAGATTAAGGTTCTCTAGGAAAGAAGCTATCTATCTCGACCTTTATATATATATATATATATATATATATATATATATATATATATATATATATATATATATATATATATATATATATATATATATATATATATATATATATATATATATATATATATATATATATATATATATATATATATATATATATATATATATATATATATATATATATATATATATATATATATATATATATATATATATATATATATATATATATATATATATATATATATGATGGCATCCGCATATTATAAATTCATATCGCATCGCATCCGATCAC
>SEYY01000101.1:110000-112500 GCA_009176605.1 Armadillidium nasatum | reverse complement strand
AGGCAAGAAAATATAACGTTAGCCTAATGTCAACCGATTTATTTTGAAGAAAATCTTTTACATGTTGACAATTTGGATTAATCTTCATATTAGGAGGATATTTTTTAGTGAAAAACATTTAAACTTAATAAAGGCCATTAATGGACAGTAAAAAAGTGAATAAAATAATAAAAATGATTATTTTATGGTTACTGATTAGCCTATCCTTTTCTTTTTTTTTTTAATCTGAACCAAAATTATCCAAAATTTCCCATGTTTTTTCGAAGGTTTTATTTGTATATATATATATATATATATATATATATATATATATATATATATATATATATATATATATATATATATATATATATATATATATATATATATATATATATATATATATATATATATATATCAGTGATGAGGTTTGTGCCACCAAAACCTCTAAGCAGACTTGCCCTGGTACACGGTCCTCCTTTATCATTAACTACAGCAACATTCGCGGTCTCTTTTCCAGTTTCCACTTTGTTCAACAACACCTCTTTTTTTCTGCACTTCATCTCTTGTTCTTATTCGAAATTCAGGTGTTTGAGTAGGTCGACAGCAAACCCTGTTCTTGTTTACCCTTACTGTCTCTATCCTCAATATTCAGCAAAAAGTGGATGTTGCGCATATGTGCGCAACGATGTTGTCTGTTCTTGTGTTTCTAATTTGGAGTTTTCTGAATTCTCTACTTTATGGCTTAAATTTTCTTGCAACTCTATAACTAAATTCATCTGTTCTGTCTACTTATCTGTGCTAATAGAGTTGTTAATTTTTGGAATGGCTTGCCACAAGAGATTGTTGACTGTGATTCTCTTGTCAAATTTAATAGGGGGCTAGATAGATATATGGATGGTTTAGGTATTATATAGTATAACTTGACCAAGCCAAAATGGCGGGTATTTATGAATTTTTAGATCAGCCTATGACTAAGCCTAACGGGCATTTTTTTTTTTTTTTTTGTAGTGGGTGATGGTTCTTTGAATATTGCATGAATAATTGGGCTTAGTTTTATTTTTATCTTTGCATGAATGAACTGATAACTAAGGATAGGATGGACCTAGTCTTTCGTGCATGTATTAGTATTGCTATTATTATTGTTTGTTTGGACTGGCACAGTCTCGATAGGCCTTTGTGGCTTCTTACTGTCTCTATTTTCCTATGTTCCTATGTTCCAATGTAACTCTACAGACTATCCAAAATTAGAACACATTCTTTTTTTCTCTTTCTCTAAAATCATTATTTTAGGCGATTTCAATTTTAACCACCACCAATGGCTTTCATCTAGTTATCATGATCCAGCTGGTGAACTCGACTTCCAATTTTCTATCCAGAACAACCTTGAGCAGTTGGTGCATCTCCCTACCCGTATCCCTGACCGCCTTAGTGATGAACCCAACATGCTTGATCTTTTCCAAACTTCTTATCCTTCTGATTACACTGTTAAATTCTTTCCTCCTCTGGGTTCATCCGATTACTTTCTTATTTCCATTTCTTGTCCTGTCTTTTTAATTTTTCAGCAAGAACGGTTCAAGACTTCGGTGAGGATACGCTTCTGGTATTTCTGTGTCATCAACTGGTCTGACTTGCGCTTGTACTTTTCTGATTTTCCATTGAATGATTACTGTTTCCGTTGGAGTGATTTCTGAGCGTGCAGAGCACATAACCTAGGTGATTCTCTCTGGCATGGAGGCGTACATTCCATATTCTTTTCCTTCTACTAACCCTAACAAACCTTGGTTTAACTCGGTTTATTTTCGTGCTGTCTGCCGCATGGATGCTAATTTCAAGGACTACCGTCGTCTTCAAACTCCAGAAACTCTTGCAACTTATTTTTCATCTCGGGATCGTGCAAAATCTTTTATTTTCGTAACACAAAAAATTCATTTCTCTGTTTAAAATGCAATAATCTTTCTGGTTCTACTTCCTCACCCCCTTTCTGGCATTTTACAAAAAATGTCAGCTCTAACTTTGCTTCTTCCTCTTTCCCTCCTTTAATATCTTCTGACGCTACAACTACCGTTTTGCCCTCCTCTAATGCTGAACTCTTTGCTCAAACTTTTTCCTCTAATTCATCCTTAGACGATTCCGGAATTGTTCCTACTCCTTCAACACTCTCCAACTCATTTATGCATAAAATTGTAATTTCTTCCAAAGACATCATTTCTGCTCTCTCTGAGCTTAACACTAAGAAGGCGTACGGTCCTGATGGTATCCCTCCTGTGGTTCTCAAAACTTTTGCTTCCTAGCTTTCACCCTGCCTTGGTAAACTATTTTTTCTGTCTTTCTACTTCAACCTTACCTTCTTGCTGGACACACACATATATATATATATATATATATATATATATATATATATATATATATATATATATATATATATATATATATATATATATATATATATATATATATATATATATATATATATATATATATATATATTCCTACTTGAGGTTAAGAAAATATGATTGTT
>SEYY01000101.1:105000-107500 GCA_009176605.1 Armadillidium nasatum | reverse complement strand
TCCTGATTTACGACCGCTCTTTCCTCTTCGTCTGTTGAGCGGTCTTCCAAATCTTCTCTTCTTTCTGAATTATTAATGTTAGCAAGATCAGACATTTTTGTTACTTCGACAAAAATTCTTCGGTTTTAAAGTTTCTAAAGAATTAATGAAATATGAATTCAAGTTTTGTTCCTTGAGAGAGCGAACCTTAGAAAATGATCTCAATATACGAGTACCACTCTTTATACCCATCAGGCTTATCAAAGCTTATCAGACTTATCGTTTACCTGCCCTAGCCTAAAAGCCCTACCAAACAAATACACAAATGTATACTATATATATATATATATATATATATATATATATATATATATATATATATATATATATATATATATATATATATATATATATATATATATATATATATATATATATATATATATATATATATATATATATATATATATAAAAAAAAAAAAAAAAAAAAAAAAAAAAATATATAATATAATATATATATATATATATATATATATATATATATATATATATATATATATATATATATATATATATATATATATATATATATATATATATATATATATATATATATATATATATATATATATATATATATATATATATATATATATATATCAGAGGTTTGCGCGTAAATTTTAAACCTTAGAGCGCAAGTTGGAAAAATTTAGTCCGCAAACGCAAAAGCGCACATCTTTTCAAAAATTTAGTCCCCAAACGCAAAAGCGCACATGTCCGCAAATCAAAATTTTTTTTAAGGCGCAAGTTTAGGAGCGCCAAAAAAAAAAAAAAAAAAAAAAAAGCGCAAATATGTAAAGATGAATTATTTTTAAATTTTATTTGAAAGATGCAAATTTGAAAGATTTTAATCTTATTTATTTAATTATCTATAATCTCTTCCTCTTCGTAACTCTCCTCTTGCATTCTGAACAGGGTCATATTCCATTTTATAAAGATAAATTTTTCAAAATTGCTGGATGCAATGGCTGCCCTCTTTAATCTTAAAATGTCAGAGCCTTAATTAAACAATCTCTCCACGTCCGCTGAGCTGGCAAACTGGGTATTATATTTAATAAAAAAGTCCACCCAAACCTGGTGGTATTCACACAGAAACTGGTTCCTAGTGAGAGGGGTACTGTGGTAAACATTTACTGCATCCCAGCTATCCAAGGTTTGTCCCAACTTCTCCAGAGGTGTCTGCTGGATATATGTGGCCTTCAGTTTCTAAAATATTTAGAAATGTTATCAAGAATTCAAATCTTTTTTAAGTTTCATTTGAATATTATGTCATATTATATATATATATATATATATATATATATATATATATATATATATATATATATATATATATATATATATATATATATATATATATATATATATATATATATATATATATATATATATATATATATATATATATATATATATATATATATATATATGTCACTTCTGGTGGGCAAAGGTCAGAGGCCTACCAAATTCCACCAGAGTTGGGAACATTCGGTATCTAATCGCTAATAGCCGACGTGACCCGATACACGGCAAGTCAAAGGAAGTTGGGAAAACAGATAAAGGAAGTGTGTTCCAGACTTTACCAGTAGAGTACATGTAAGAGTGAGCATAGTGGTTAAGTCTGGGGTCAGAGAGTTAGACAGAGAAAGGATGAGACAGTGCAGAAAGTCGTGTCGCACGAGCCCTTCTCAATGGAGGAGGTATGATGCGACTTGAGAGTTCAGAAGAGCAATGTCCATTGTAATAGCGATAGTATAGAGAAAGTGATGCAAAAATTCAACGGGAAGAAAGAGACTGGAGAGAATTAGTAGGAGTAGGAGAATTGATGAGATGAAAAGCCCTAGACTCCACCTTTTCAAGAATAGCTGTATGTGTGGAACCACCCCAGATGTGAGAGGTGTACTCCATATAGGGGCGAACAACACCCTTATACAGAGCAAGCAACTGGAGGTGGCGTAAAAAAAACCACGAAGGCGCCTCAGAACGCCCAACCTCTTAGAATCTTGTTTAGAAAGAGAAATAATGTGATCTTTCCAAGAAAGATCACGAGAAAATGAAACTGCGAAAATATTGAGTACAGATGAAGGTTTGAGTTGAGTGTTTTCGAAGAAGATATCATAGTTGTGTGGAAGATTGTATCGAGTAGAAAGATGGAGGAATTTAGTTTTTGAGGCATTGAAAACGACCATGTTTTCTCTGCCCCAATTTGAAATACGAGAAAGATCAAAGGTCAATTGCTCCAAGGCCATCCTTCTTGAATCTATTAAGTGCTGTTGGGAGGGACGTCTTTCAAATTGAAAGGAGTAATGAAGGGTGGAGTCATCGGCATAGGAGTGTATAAGAGACGAAGTAATAGAGAGACGGTCATTGATGAAAATTAGAAAAAGATTTGGAGAAAGGACAGATCCTTGAGGAACACCACTATTTATAGATTTATAGGAAGAATGGTGGCCATCTACAA
>SEYY01000101.1:97500-100000 GCA_009176605.1 Armadillidium nasatum | reverse complement strand
ATAATAATAATAATAATAATAATAATAAAATAATAATAATAATAAATAATAATAATAATAATAATAATAATAATAATAATAATAATAATATAATAATAATAATAATAATAATAATAATAATAATAATAATAATAATAATAATAATAATAATAATAATAATAATAATAATAATAATAATAATATTTATTTGATAGTCATATTGATTAAAACATTCTATTTTATCATTATTATTTTAATAATACTAGAGAGCTTAGAGATAAAATACTTAAAATTATAATAAATTAATTGATCAAAATTTTAAAAATCTTTAATAAATATAAGAAAAAGAAAAACAATAATAAAATGATACCAATTGTAATAATAATAATAATAATAATAATAATAATAATAATAATAATAATAATAATAATAATAATAATAATAATAATAATAATAATAATAATAATAATAATTCATTCATTCATATCGTTTTATTCAGGAATTGGTACATTTAGAGGTTTAAAATTTAAAAGTAGGTCCTACTCTTCTAAATTCAATAATAATCATAATAATAATATCGTGGCTGTCCAGTTCTCTGAAAAGGGGCTGCTAAGGGAAAACACTGTGGTTTCCTTTGAGCCCCAATGTTTAATACATCATTATAAATATATAATTATACTTTATTTAATACAGGTAAATAATAATAATAATAATAATAATAATAATAATAATAATAATAATAATAATAATAATAATAATAATAATAATAAAATAATAATATTAATAGTAATAATAATTATAAGGTAATAATATTGAATTAATAGTTTTATTAACAATATCTAAGCTAATATCATAAATATTATAAATAATGATAACAGCAGTATTAAAAAAATAATAATGACAATAAATGTAATAGTGAAATCAACAATATGATTAAGAACAGAAGTAAAAAACATTTATATAACCAATAACAAACTTTATAATTGTCATTATAATAATAATAATAATAATAATAATAATAATAATAATAATAATAATAATAATAATAATAATAATAATAATAATAATAATAATAATAATAATAATAATAATAATAATAATAATATAATATATAATAATAATAATAATAATAATAATAATAATAATAATAACATTATTAATAATAATAATAATAATAATAATAATAATAATAATAATGATAATGATATATAATAATAATAATAATAATAATAATAATAATAATAATAATAATAATAATAATAATAATAATAATAATAATAATAATAATAATAATAATATTATTTAATATTGATGATTTTAATTACGTTAATATTAATTAGAAATACAATCAATATGATAATAATAATAATAATAATAATATTGTATCTTTATTATTATTAATAATAATTAAAAAATAATGTCCAAATATAATAATAATAATAATAATAATAATAATAATAATAATGATAATAATAATAATAATAATAATAATAATAATAATAATAATAATAATAATAATAATAATAATAATAATAATAATAATAATAATAATAATAATAATAATAATAATAATAATAATAATAATAATAATAATAATAATAATAATAAAAAATGATGATAACGATAATAGTAATAATAATAAAAGGAATAATAAGAGTAAAAATATTTATTAACAAATCGTATTTATAGAGAGCATAAAAAATAATTGCTATTTTTGAAGTTAATAATATTATTAACAATAAAGTTAATAATAATAATTAATATAATAATAATAATAATAATAAAAATAATAATAATAATAATAATAATAATAATAATAATAATAATAATAATAATAATAATAATAATAATAATAATAATAATAATAATAATAATAAAAATTAATATTATTATTATAAAAATAGTGCAAATATAATTTAAAATAAGATTCTGCTTGGGTATCCAAGGTATAAACAATTTAAAAAAGTTCATCTCATCGTATTAAACAAAGATATTGAGATATGAACATTTAATATATATATATATATATATATATATATATATATATATATATATATATATATATATATATATATATATATATATATATATATATATATATATATATATATATATATATAAGTACTGTATAGGTAAATAAAATTATTGAATAGCGATTTCTAATAACAATAATTTTATTAAGATGCTTAAATATTTTACCTGACATAAAATCTTGCCTTCTATCCAAAGTCATTAACCAAAAGATTATCATTAGTATTCATTTTCGGTATACCTTTTATTTATATAGAAGCTCATTACCTGTGTCCTATTTTAACTTTCTCATTACTGTTGATAATTCAGTAATTTTTTCATAAACAATTAGTTTTTTATGGTTTAAATTTAGTGTGTATTGAAATAAATTACTATCGATATTCTAAGAGGTTTTTTAATATTCTTATTATATTATTCTTATTATAATTATTATTATTATGATTATTACTATTATTATTATTTTTATTATTATTGTTATTATTATAATTAG
>SEYY01000101.1:92500-95000 GCA_009176605.1 Armadillidium nasatum | reverse complement strand
AAACAGATAAGGGAGTGTGTTCCAGACTTTACCAGTAGAGTATATGTAAGATTGAGCATAGCGGTTAAGTCTGGGGTCGGAGAGTTGGACAGAGAAAGGATGAGACTGTGTAGAAAGGCGTGTCGCACGAGCTCTTCTCAATGGAGGAGGTATGCGACGAGAGAGTTCAGAAGAGCAGTGTCCGTTGTAATAGCGATAGTAAAGAGAGAGTGACGCAACAATTCGACGGGCAGAAAGAGATTGGAGAGAGTTAGTAAGAGCAGGAGAGTTGATGAGACGAAAATGCCCTAGACTCCACCTTCTCTAAGGAGAGCTGTATGTGTGGAACCACCCCAGATGTGCGAAGCATACTCCATACAGGGGCGAACAACACCCCTATACAGAGCAAGCAACTGGGGTGGCGTGAAGAAATTCTGAAGGCGCCTCAGAACACCCAACCTCTTAGAAGCTTGTTTAGAAAGAGAAGTAATGTGATCTTTCCAAGAAAGATCACGAGAAAAAGAAACACCGAGAATATTAAAGAACAGATGAAGGTTTGAGTTGTGTGTTTTCGAAGAAGATATCATAGTTGTGTGGAAGATTGTGTCGAGTAGAGAGATGGAGGAATTGAGTTTTTGAGGCATTGAAAACAACCATGTTTTCTCTGCCCCAATTTGAAATACGAGAAAGATCAGAGGTTAGTTGCTTCCAAGGCTACCCTTCTTGAGTCTATCAACTGCTTGTTGGGAGGGACGTCTTTCAAAATGAAAGGAGTAATGAAGGGTGGAGTCATCAGCATAGGAGTGGATAGGAGATGAAGTAATAGAGAGAAGGTCATTAATGAAAAGTAGAAAAAGTGTTGGGATAGGACAGAACCCTGAGGAACACCACTTTTAATAGATTTAAAGGAAGAACGGTGGCCGTCTACAACAGCTGCTATAGAACGACCGGAAAGGAAATTAGAGAGAAGATCACAGAGAGAAGGATAGATTCCGAAAGAGGGAAGTTTAGAAATCAAAGCTTTGTGCCAGACTCTATCGAAGGCTTTCGATATGTCCAGCGCGACAGCAAAAGATTCACCGAAATGCCGAAGAGCGGAGGACCAAGAGTCAGAGAGAAGGGAAAGAAGATCACCAGTAGAGCGTTTCTTACGAAAGCCATACTGGCGATCAGAGATAAGATTAGAAGAATTGAGATGTTTCCAAATCTTCCTGTTAAGGATAGATTCGAAAACTTTAGAGAGAACGGAGGTTAAAGAAATAGGACGGTAGTTGGAGGGTTGAGAGGGGTCCCCCTTCTTCGGCACAGGCTGAATGAGCGCACGTTTCCAGCAAGAAGGGAAGGTTGAAGTAGAAAGACAAAGACGAAATAGTTTACCAAGGCAGGGTGCAAGCTCGGAAGCACAAGTTTTGAGAACCACAGGAGGAATACCATCAGGACCGTACGCCTTCTTAGTGTTAAGCTCAGAGAGAGCAGAAATGACATCTTTAGAAGAAATTCTAATTTTAGGCATAAATGAGTTAGAGGGGGTTGAAGGAGGAGGAACAGCTCCGGAATCGTCTAAGGTTGAATTAGAGGCAAAAGTTTGAGCGAAGAGTTCAGCTTTAGAAGAAGGTAAAACGGCAGTTGTGCCGTCGGAAGATATTAAAGGAGGGAAAGAGGAAGAAGCAAAGTTAGAGTTGACATTTTTTGCAAAATGCCAGAAAGAACGTGAAGAAGAGGAACCAGAAAGATTATTGCATTTTTTACGGAGAAAGGAGTTTTTAGTGTTACGAAGGATAGATTTTGCACGATTCCGGGATGAAATATAAGTTGCGTGAGTTTCTGGAGTTTGAAGACGACGGTAATCCCTGAAGGCAGCATCCCTGCGGCGGATAGCGCGAGAACAAGCAGAGTTAAACCAAGGTTTGTTAGGTTTAGTAGAAGGGAAAGAATATGGAATGTACGCCTCCATGCCAGAGAGAATCACCTCAGGTAATGCGTTCTGCACACTCCGAGGGACCCGTCCCACGGAAGCAATAATCATTCCACGGAAAATCAAAGAAGTACGACCGCAAGTCCGACCAGCTTGCGGCACCGAAGTGCCACAAACGTTTCCTTTCCGTAGAAGGGGGTCTTTCTTGCGGAAGACTTGAAGAGATAGAAGAGGATACAGAGATAAGAAGATGATCGGAGGAACCCAGAGGAGGAAAGAGTTTAACAGTATAAGGAGAAGGATTAGAAGTTAGGAAAAAGTCTAGAATGTTGGGTTCATCTCCAAGACGATCAGGGATACGAGTAGGGAGCTGCACCAACTGCTCAAGGTCGTTTTGGATAGCGAAAAGGAAGGCACGTTCACCAGCTGTATATATATATATATATATATATATATATATATATATATATATATATATATATATATATATATATATATATATATATATATATATATATATATATATATATATATATAGCTATTGTTTATCGACATCCTACACTGTGTTGGGTGGGTTTTCTTCCTCTTTTTAATTTTTAATTTGAA
>SEYY01000101.1:80000-87500 GCA_009176605.1 Armadillidium nasatum | reverse complement strand
AGACCCTCCAAGTAATTAAATAAATGTTAAGAAACTAATATTAGTAAAAAATATCTATTCTATTAGTTTATATTTACATTTTCTACGACAATTTTTGGTTTTTATTGAGAATGGCCCTTCACCTTTGGTCAAAGTCAAAAATAGGAATTCTAGTTTATAAATGTTGCCCAGCCCTGATTTAACGTATGCTTGTAGTATATATATATATATATATATATATATATATATATATATATATATATATATATATATATATATATATATATATATATATATGTATGTATGTGTGTGTGTGTGTGTGTGTGTGTGTGTGTGTGTGTGTGTGTGTGTGTGTGTGTGTGTGTGTGTAGCAATGAGGAAAAGCATAAATTTTTTCAAAATCTATTTTGAATTATATAAAATTCCTATTTTGAATTCTATAACTGACGCGTTCTCTCTTTATTCCATAAATACAGCATATATATATATATATATATATATATATATATATATATATATATATATATATATATATATATATATATATATATATATATATATATATATATATATATATATATATATATATATATATATATATATATATATATATATATATATATATATATATATATATATATATATATATATATATATATATATATATATATATATATATATATATATATATATATATATATATATATATATATATATATATATATATATATATATATATATATATATATATATATATAGTATATATATATATATATATATATAGTATATACCCGAAGAGGTTGAAGAAAGTGATGATGGGAAACCTTTGCCAAAGAAAGAGTACTGGTGCTATGCATCGTAGTTCAACTTACGGAACATTGGAAGAATTCAAAGTTAAAGTTCATTATCGATATTATATATATATATATATATATATATATATATATATATATATATATATATATATATATATATATATATATATATATATATATATATATATATATATATATATATATATATATATATATATATATATATATATATATATATATATATATATATATATATATATATATATATATATATATATATATATATATATATATATATATGCATAGAACGAAAATGACGAAGAAGAATTTCGTAAACCGAAGAAATCTGATTTTCCTTCCTCTGCCCCACCGAGTGGACTGAAAAGCCACCCTGCAATCGAACGAAAACTCAACAAACAATTGGAAAAATCCAAATTTATTGACGTCAAAATACGGAAAGAAGAAAACGAGAAAAAGGCAGTTAAATTTGTGGCAAAAGAGTCGAAAGTCGATCAAGCTTTGTATTACGACGAAAAAGTTGCTCCAATGCTCGATGAAATAACCAGAGCTCTAAGTTGTGGTACGTAAGTCTCTTCTTCCTTATAGGATATCAATATTCCTCTTTATCCTATTGATTTACGTGCTTTTACTCTATGTTTATGGGTGTAGCAAATATAATTAACGATTAGAGGGAAGGAGTTTGCTATAAATGTAGGTTTAACAATTTTCTGCAAAATGCAATTTTAATTAAAAGGATTTTAGGAATCTTTTTTTATTTGATATACATAAAAGTTTTTTTACAAGCTGATAATTTAATGTGAATTGATATAAATTTGTTTGTAATCATTAATTATAATAATAATAATAATAATAATAATAATAATAATAATAATAATAATAATAATAATAATAATAATAATAATAATAATAATAATAATAATAATAATAATAATAATAATAATAATAATAATAATAATAATAATAATAATGATATAATAATGAATAATAATAATAATAATAATAATAATAATGAATAATAATAATAATATAATAATAATAATAGAATAATAATCAATAAATTTATAAAGGCCCAATTTAATAATTAATAAAATAAAAAAAAAAAAAAAATTTAAATTAAATTAAAAAAAAATTAAAAAAAAATAACAAAAAATAAGTTTCATTTTAAGAGTTTATACCAAACCGTATATATATATATATATATATATATATATATATATATATATATATATATATATATATATATATATATATATATATATATATATATAAATATATATATATATAGGAGTCAGCGATAGTGTTTTAGCCGAGCTACTACAGAAACTTTATAATTGCCTGGAGGCTGGTGGACTCCTTGGAAGACATTTCCAATATAGAACACAAGTTTTAAAAACAATTTTCAGACTCGTCGACAGAGAACAAGGTCATCTACTCGCTGTTTTAGCCAGAACAATGTTAGCGGTATGTTCGTTTTAAATTGTAATTACACCTGTTTGTAATCACATTGCAGTTAAAAATTAACAATAAACTTGCATCTTAAATATCAATGTTATTTATATATATATATATATATATATATATATATATATATATATATATATATATATATATATATATATATATATATATATATATATATATATAATATATATATATATATATATATATATATATATATATATATATATATATATATATATATATATATATATATATATATATATATATATATATATATATATATATATATATATATATATATATATATATATATATATATATTATTAGGTATATATATATATATATATATGATTGTGTGTGTGTGTGTGTGTGTGTGTGTGTCTGTTTGTTTGTTTGATGCCACTCACTCAAAATAATTTTTGACTTCTCTCAGTTATGAAGCCGAGCTGCCCCAATGTAAAATTAATTTAATAAAAAAATTTTAAAGAAAGAAATCTACGGATAAATATATACGTATTTAATTATGTAGTTAAATACTTCAGTAATATCTTGTTTATAATTAAATCGTTTATAAAGCTAAATTATGAAACAATGAATGAGACAAAAGGGAATAGTAATTTCATAGAAGTAAATTTTATTTTATTTTTCCTTTAATAAATATCGATTAATTTTATAATTTTAAAAACTTAAATTATTTTTATTTATATCTAAATTTTCCACATTTTATTGGAAGAAAAAATTTTAATATATATATATATATATATATATATATATATATATATATATATATATATATATATATATATATATATATATATATATATATATATATATATATATATATATATATATATAATTTAAAGTTAGAGGAAGCAATCTGACATCCGTGTGTAAATTAGTGTTCAAAATAACAAGACATGATGCCAATGATGTTTTATTTATGGAAGGGAATCTGTTAGACTTGGTATTAGAAGCTGTGGCTTGTGCTTCTCCCCTTGAACACGCTGAAGCTTGTATATACGGTTACGGAGCTCTCAAATTCCTCACTATGAACTCACATTTAGTAACAAGACTTCTCCACAGAGGAGTTCTAGAACTCTTAGTCTTACACATGAAACTAATAGCTACGCAGGTAAGATTTTATATATATAGCTATATATATATATATCTATATATAGGATAATATACAGATTTAAGTTTATTAACGTTTTATCCTAACTTTATAGAAAGAGGAATCTGGTTCTGTGCCAGAACAGACTGGTTACGCTTTAGTACAATTAACAGGGACTCTAAGACACGTAAGCAGTTGCGACAAAGCGTTTAAGTTGCTCCTCGTCACAGGGGCTGTTGAACAAGTTTGCAAACTTTTTATAGTATTTCACAAAGATGCCGAGGTGACAGCCAATATAGTTAGAATTTTAAGGTAAATAAATAGCTGCCAAAATGTTGCTTCTTTATTAGATTGAAAAGTATAAAATTTTAATTTATGATGATGATAATAATAATAATAATAATAATAATAATAATAATAATAATAATAATAAAAATAATAATAATAATAATAATAATAATATTAATAAAAATAATAATTATAATAATAATAACAATAATAATAATTATAATAAAAATAATAATTTTATTATTTATTATTATTTTAATTATTGATTATTATTTTAATTATTATTATTATTATTATTTTTAATTGGATTTTAGTATAATTTCGACACAAGAAGACTGCTGCTTTGCAGCTGCTTCAGTATCGGGAATATTTACGGCTTCTGTAGATGCACTACGTTGTCATGCCAACCGTCCAGCTGTAGTAGTTAGATTAGCTTACGCCCTTGGAAACATGATGGCAATTTCGGATGAAGCAAGGTGGAAGGTACATCAAAATTCTTAAGTAGATACTTGCAATATATTATATATATATATATATATATATATATTTTTTTTTTTTTTTTTTTTTTTTTTTTTTTTTTTTTTTTTTTTTTTTTTTATTATATATATATATATATATATATATATATATATATATATATATATATATATATATATATATATATATATATATAATATATATATATATATATATATAATATTATAATATATATATAATATATATATATATATATATATATATTTGAAAAAATATAGTAATCATTACACAAAATTTAAAAATTTAAAATTTAAAATTTTCAGCTTTTCACAGTAGATAAATTTCCGGATATTATGCTAAAACTCATGGCAGATTATATCAAGAAAGACAGAGAGGACAACGGCGTCAGTGATTTGGACCCTCTTTCTAGTATATCTGGAACTCCAGAGGATGTCATTATTAAAGTAATTAACATAAGTTTAAAAAAGTTCTGTTATATCTGACTTCTTCTTATATATATATATATATATATATATATATATATATATATATATATATATATATATATATATATATATATATATATATATATATATATATATATATATATATATATATATATATATATATATTCTAGTTAATTCGTGTACTGGCCAACATGTCAGTGCAACCAAAGGTTGGTTCAGTTTTAGCCAATTCCAGCACATGTCTTTCGATGTTAGTATCTTTAATAAATCACCTTAATAAATCACAAATCAGTAGATGAATGCGAAGAGCTCGTTCTGTCCGCTCTTGCCACTTTAAATAATCTTACGTTTTACACAAGGTTACAGCCTCCTTCTGCTTTACATAAGCAGTTAGCTGAAAGTAAGTATTACTGAATATGTTATTACAACATTAACTGAACATATATTAAAAATTGCGCAGCTATTAAATTAAAGTTAATCAATAAATATATTTAATGCCTATTGCAATTACACAAATTTTCTCAAATTATAATAATGTTATCTTGAGAAATATTATTTGCTTTTTTTATTTACTTACAATACATTAGTATTGTAAATGACTATCAGTTCTTTTTACCATCTAAAAGATCTTTGCGATATTTTGCCAATGGAACACGTCGACGGTCTTGTAGAAATGATTCGCGTTTTTGGAAATCTTACACACTCTAAAGAAGTGAGAAATATTCCTTGTAGAGAAAGAAGGTAATAATATTTACTATTATGTTTTCAGAATATATAGTTTTCGTTTTAGAACAATCGAATTTAATTCGTTTTAATTATTTGAGATGTAGTCAAACCTTATGATTTGATTTTCAGTTCTTGAGGTGCTAATCGAGATGTTAGACTGTGATTCGAGAGAGTTAGTTTTTGTCTGCGCTGGTGTTCTAGTCAACATGATGAGTGACACAGACAAAAGACAGACTTTTAAGAAAGAAAATGGGGTTTTAAGGTAAACTTGATAATCTTTATTTAAAAATGTGAAAATTATATCTCAAAATAATTCTTAATTTATCACTACGAAAGAAAGTATGTTAATGCTCAGTAATAATCATCGTTCATAGATTCTAAAACTATAATTTTATGCAAACGAATTTACAAAAAAACAAAAAAATATTTAAGACTAATTATTAATTTACATAGAAGCATTGCTTGGAATAATGCACCAAGTTTAAATACACGTATATACAAAAAATTATCAGAAACAATATTGCATTTACTTTGTTACAAAGGGTAATATTACATATTTTCAAATCTCTTCCAAATTATTTAGGATGATCGACGTGTTGCAATATTTCGGTTATGGAGATTGGCAGCTTTGCTCTCTTGTTTGTCAAGTACTGTGGAATTATTGTGCGTCTAATTCAAATGTTTTTGACGTCTTTAACAATAAAGAAGCAACAAAACTCATGCTTGTCTTAGAAGAATACTTAGGTAAGAGAATTTTTCTACTGTATCCGTTTGGTAGAAGAGTAAAATGTTGACTGCTATAATTAGACACAAAAAATACCAAAAAAAAAAAAAATAAATAAATTAATAATAATAATAATATATTAAAAAAAAAATTAAATTGCAAATTATATGTGGAAAAATATTTTTAGCAATATGTAAACATATTCCAACGTGTAAACAAAATATATTAAGATCTCTTTTAGTCTCCTTGAGATTATAGATAATAATAAAAGTTGAAAACCAAGATTTTTCTTATGAATTACTTACAACAATTTAGTAGAAATTTTTACATTAATATAAAAAGGAATAGCTCATTCTTAGACAGACATTATTATTATTATTATTATTATTATTATTATTATTATTATTATTATTATTATTATTATTATATATATATATATATATATATATATATTATATATATATATATATTATTATATTTATTATTATATTATCATTGTTAATATATGAAATTTTAACAGATGAAGAAACCTACTTCAAAAATCCTGATATCTTAAGTACTCACGATCAAAACGCTCGTGAAGTCATTTATAACTTATGGGAAGATTTTGCTGCTGTGGCAACCAAGTTAATGGATAGAATAGAAGAAAACAAATCATCATCACAAAATACAAATCATATGGAGGAGTAAATCCTACATTCATATAAAACATGACAATATATCTTTAATATATTAATTCATCAGTTTTCAGGGACAATAACTTTGTAGAAGGGGTATATATATATATATATATATATATATATATATATATATATATATATATATATATATATATATATATATATATATATATATATATATATATATATATATATATATATATATATATATATAGAGAGAGAGAGAGAGAGAGAGAGAGAGCAAATAGTTTAACTTACTCATATCTGTAACATCAGTCTAACTTTAAAGTAAAATGTCAAACCTCTATTATATTGTCAAGTAATTGTTAATCAAGAAACCCAGCATATATCACACAATTTATTTAAAATTTCTTTCTTTCTTATTTCATTGCTCTAGACCAAGGTGCTCAACCCGTGGCCCAGGAGCCATATGTGGTTAACCGGATACTTAATTTACGCTCGAGACCGAGAAGCATCAGAAATATATATATATATATATATATATATATATATATATATATATATATATATATATATATATATATATATATATATATATATATATATATATATATATATATATATATATATATATATATATATATATATATATATATAGATTTATGTTTTCACTTTAAGTGATTTTTTTCATTCCTTTCACTGATATTTTATTGCAATGAAATTTGTTTAAAAGTGGTTAGCATTCTGTATTTTGCTATGATAACTAGCTAGACGTGCTAGATTTAAATAT
>SEYY01000101.1:62500-75000 GCA_009176605.1 Armadillidium nasatum | reverse complement strand
GTGATCCGATTTCCGTAATCTGAGGGTGTGTCAAAGGCTGAAATTCATTGAAGACTCTCAATGAATTACAGTGGCAGATTTACAGTGTAGGATTGGATCGATAGTAATTCATCTGTTGACGAGGTATAAATGGGCGTCCGGCTGATTCTTCATCCTTGACGGTTGTCCGACCAGTTTTGAACTTCTCAATCCACTCCTGCACGGTAAAACATTGTCCAAGTATTAAATATCAATACCAATGAATATCAGAACCCGACACACCATCAGAACACAAAAATCGGATCACATATCTCCGTTCTTCCTTGATGCATACTGTTAACCGTGCAGCCATTGTTTATGATGTAACACCAAATACAGTGGAACGACCAGAGTTAAATCTAAGTTATCTCAGGAATACCACATTTCATTCGCTACATCTCAACGCAGCGGAGCCAACCAAAGGAAAGTTATGACAGAAGTGCAATAATTTTTTACTTCTTGTATGTATAGCTACACCCTAGAGTTCGATTAAAAGGGAAATGATTGTTAATCAAAATTTTTTTTTTACTTTATGAAAATACTTTTATCACTGTAGCATTTAAAAATAAAATAAAGGTTTCTATATTCAGAACTACTTTCTAGTACAAAATTTATTTAATTTTTTCGTTATCGTCTTCAAATTTTTTAGATAAAATTTCAAAAATCACCAAAATTGAATTTTGTACAATTTATTTATAATTTGGATTTTTTCGTTCGTCAAGTTCTTAACTTTTATAGCAATATCATCGGTTTAACCCGATATTGTAATTGGAAATTGTTCTATCTACATTCCCCTGAACTATCAATATGTTGTTACTTTTTACTAAAACAAACCAAATCAGTTGCTTCCAGCTTCAAATATTGGAAGAAACTAAAGAATAAGAAAAAATAAAACAAAATTAAGAAAACTATCAATCACAAATTCTTTTTAATTTATTGTAATAATTAGATTAAACAATATTTAGGTGTGCAATGGTATGATTGTATCAGATTAGTCAAAAGCCTATTGTTTAATTAATAATTATGTAGAAAGAGAGAACATTAATTAATAGCCTTTAAACAATTCTAAATGCCTCAAGCCAATTACTAAAAAACATATGTTCTTATATCTTATATATATTCTATATCTTTCTTAAGGTCATGTAATCCAAGTGAAAATTTTATTTGGGGTATCGATTTTGTGAAGCCATTGTGAAATTTTTTATAAATTTACATAACTGCTAAACAATAGTATTTATATTAATTTTTATGCATCTGCGCCTATATGTATATTACATTTTTGTTGTGGTATAATAAAGACAGCTTGTTTAAAATAGAAATGTATTCGTGCATTTATTCCAAAGCACAAAATGGTCAATTAAAATTCCAGCCTTTTTCCTCCACTATCAGATCTTTGACTTATTTCCTCTCTTCACAATTTATACTTCTTCGCAATATTTTCAAGAGCGTTGTTTCTAGTGGTCCTATCTATTTTTCATTAATAACTATATTTTTCGCGTTTTGGTAGGTGCGTATGTTGTATTCTTTGGTTGAACTACTATCTGGAAGAATGGGATTTAACACCACCACCAAACAATTGAACATTTATTTACAATTTATTTATTTAATATTCGGAAGTTTTTTTTTCCTTTGACAAAAAAACGTAAGAATTAAATATGAAATGAGGAAGGAAGGAATCAAGCTATAAAATGTAAAGGTTATATCAGTAAATATACAGTACTAGCTGTCAGTGTAATGTCTGTGACAATATTTATACATCTCAAATATCTCGCAGCATTCATTGACAGGGTGAATTTTTTGAGTTAGGTACAGATACTACTATTTTTATTATTATTATTATAATAATAATAATAATAATAAGAATAAGAATAAAAATAATCACAATAATAATTTTTGATCTTTAATCTTTATTCATTTTTCCAATTACAGAAGTTGGACAAACAAAAATTGTATACTTTAAATGTATTAATATAAAACTGAAATGGGCTTCTTGGGGGGACGAATTCGTCCTTTGAGTTCAATAAATAAAAACAAAATTAATATTAATTATTATTAAAATGAAGTTAATAAAGAAACAAACACTGGATATTTAATTTTTTTTAAAGTCATAACTTAAACTACTTCCTTAAAGATAATAATGAAAATAACAATAAAAAGTTATAACTAACAATAATAACATTAAACAAAAAATTTATTTCACATTAGTTATTTTGAGATTGATTTGGCAATTTTGACATGTAATATGAACGTATGAAACAAGCAATTTATACTTATTAATTAAAAAAAAAAAAGGTTTGGTTACAAAGTGATCTTTCAGCTTCTACACTTATTGGTGGTATGGATTCTAGAGCGTCCATTAATTTTATTACATTTGTTTTCTCACCAGCTGCACAAGATCTCGAAAATGGATATATTCTTTGAAAGTGATTGACCTTCAGCTTCATGTTGAGGGTCTTTAGAAACACATTCATTTTGCTTGGTTTGAACTGCCAATTTTTCACAAAGCTTCTGCTGTCTTTCGCTCTTAGTGTTACCCTCTTCCTCAGAGTCGGAATGTGACGAATCAGAAAGCGATGATTCAAAAAAGGTAAAACCAAGTCGAGTTATTATGCATTTTTCCAAAACCAATAAGGCTTACTTGCTTGGAAATTTTTGAACTCAGTTTCTACTATTTTTCTATTTCTTTTACAATACATTTTACCAGGTTTTATAAACTTCATTAATTCAACCAAAGTTATTTGCCTTCTCTTGTTTATCCTTAAAATTGTGCTTCCTGAACTTTTCTCGAAAAGATATATTTTTTCCACAGAAAGTTCTTGTATGATGAAAGAAAAAAAACTAAATGTTGGCTGAGAAAACTTTTATTTTATTTATTTATTTTTTTTTTGAAACATTTCGAAGAGCTTCCTTCATTCAGATTCATCCCCTGCAGAACGTTTGAGGTCACAATCATTTGCCGATATTCTCAACAGAATGCTTAGTTTTTAAATGCCGAAGCAAACCACTTGTAGAAAAAAACTCTACATTTAAGTATTGCACCTCAATTGCTTCTTCATTATTATTACATTTAATGAAGTATTGCCACACGAATGTTTTTGATCTCTCAATAGTTACAAAATATTAAAACAACAAAATATATGGAAAGCGGTTTAGCTGCAAGAGGATCTTTCTATGACAAATGAAAAGTATAATCGTGAACGTGTACGAGGGCCCCGAGTCGACTCAGTCAAGAGAAGTCGAGACTCGAGAAATGACGACGATGACATTACAGCATGTATGAAAGACTTGCTTTTCGCTTTCTGCTTTGTGTATTTGTGTGTGTGCTTGTGTGTATATATATATGTGTGTGTATATATATATATATATATATATATATATATATATATATATATATATATATATATATATATATATATATATATATATATATATATATATATATATATATATATATATATATATATATATATATATATATATATAATGTGTGTGTAACACTTGATTATTGAAGTTAGTAATTGAAACCGGGAAATCCGAGGATAAATCCCTCAGCCAAAGTCAACTGGGATCCTTTAAAACAATCCCTACTGCTAATTCAATGCAAGTTTGCAGGCTGCAAAATATACTGTAAAGGCAAACTCTTTAAATTTAACTCTCAAGTTCATTAAGTTCAATTTCATAATTGTCATTTCAACCCATATTTAATCATTAAGGCAGATAAAGATGAATTTTGCTTATTTTTGACGAGTAAATTTAAAAATTGCTCAACACTTTCCGCCGATAAATAAATCTCCCTCTCTTTTGCGTAAGAAACCAATTCCTTTGCTTTTGTTGCATTTTCCAAACACCTGTTAGAAATTTATATATATATATATATATATATATATATATATATATATTTATATATATATATATATATATATATAATATAATATATATATATATATATAATATATATATATATATATATATATATAAAATAAAAAATTACAATAAAAAATTAAGCAAACAGCAAAGAGACAAAGAATATCACTAAGATTATAAATGAACTATATATAAGAAGGAGCTTTTATGTTATGTTTTTGAAGCATAGATGTAATTTAGGTGGTTATTATACAGGGTATTATTATTGATATGTTTTATTTATGTTATAAGAAGAGGAGCCGAGAAGAGGGTTGTGTTTAGTTGTGGTTGTAGTTGTTTAATGTACAGAGCAAGAATTTTGCGATCGGAGTTAATTAGAGATCATGTTAAGATTGAAATTCTCAGACTTCAGCATCTTCACATCATCTCCAATAAACTCCGATCGGAAAATTCTTGAATCCCTAAACTAAATATAACCCTCAGTCGACACCGAAATGTCACAAACTTTTCCTCGAAATACGCGGGGGTCTTTCTTGCGGAAGACTTGAAAAGATAAAAGAGGATACAGAGATAATAAAGCGATCGGAAGAATCCAGAGGAAGATAGAATTTGAAAGTATAAGGAGAAGGATTAGAAATTTTAAAAAAAGGTCTAGAATGTTGGGTTTATATCCAAAACGATCAGAGATACTAGTAGGGAGCTGCACCCACTACTCAAGGTCATTTTGGATGGAGAATTGAAAGGCACGTTCACCAGCCATATCTTGAAAACTAGAAGTCATTGGCGGCGGTGAACATTGAAATCACTTAATATGATAATTTCTGAGAAATTAAAAGAAGAGAGAATGTTCTCTGTTTTGGAGTTTAGATAGTGAATGAATTTAGGATAGTCAGTAAATTAGGAGATATATAAACAGAACAAATGAATTTAGATGTAGAATGGAAAGGAAGCTTTAGCCACAAGGTGGAAAATTCAGAAGACTCCAGATTAAAGACACGAGAGTAAACAAAATCATAGCGCACATATGTATAACCTCCTCCTTTGGCTGAAAATTGAAGATAGAGACAGTAAGGAGATACAGAAAACCTGAGTTTCTGTCAAGAACAAGGGGTTAGGTTTAAAAGAAGAGAGGTGGTGTTCAACAAAATGAAAATTGTATTGAAGACCGCGAATGTTGCAAAAATTAATGAAGAAAGTAGACCATGCACTATTGCAAGTTGGATGCAAAGTCTTGGTGGCACCAACCCTATATCACTTATCAAGAGTTCTTTTTTTAGCAATGTGACTACAAAATAACTAGGTGCATTACAGATAGCAGAAAACCTAAATTTTATGATAATTTAATATTTTCAATCTTGTTTCCACATTCAAGAGTGCAGTAAAAAATTAGAATCGGTATCAGGTGATTTAAATTTATTGGTATCGATAGTGGTTAAAATTTTGGTATCATTCCATCCTTTGGTATCACTACAATAATAATAAAAAAAATTTTTTTAAAATGCCCACTGGTCCCATGTTTTTTTCGTGTTTGCTTTCTTTTACCTAAAATCCCAAACATCCAGGGAATTTTTTTTTTTTTTTTTTTTTTAATTTACAGCTTTAATTGTAATTGCATATAATATTTTTTTGTCTATATGAAAATAAACTAAGAGATATTGACTGTTACAACAATACTCTGGAATCTGAAAGAAAATAGGGGAATGAATGGATGGTTTTAAATGTATAAAAGAATCAGCAAAGTGAAAGCATTGCAGCAATTAATCGGGAAGAAGATCAACATATGCACAGGAAAAGATGGCTATTTATAATTTTATCCTGCATTATAATTTTTACTGCATTCAAAATATAAGATCCGTTTCCAAAAATTGATTAACAATCAAATCCTGAACTAATACAAGGAGAAACACGTAAAGTGGTAGTCTGTCATAGAGAATCGACATTGTAGACAGCAATTTGCCACCAGGGTTTTGTCAACTTTTTTTTTCTTTTTTTGCAGTTTACAGGATTGTCCACAAGAATTCTGCCTCAAATGAAGAGGGTTTTCTATATTTGGTCTTGTTTGGATATAAGTTAAGGAATAACTAGGAATTGAAAAAACTACAAAACATGTGACAATTAATAAGCAATTAAATTTAGGCACTATCCCTTGCATCATAAGTGATGAAAATTAGACAACTTTATTAATTTATTATATATATATATATATATATATATATATATATATATATATATATATATATATATATATATATATATATATATATATATATATAATATATATATATATATATATAATATATATATTAAGCAAATGAACTTACAAATATTTAAGTAAATAAAGAGAAAAAGTTATTAGTATTTTATTTATATTTCATTTATTTTTAATTATTCTGCAAAATCCAAGGTGGGGAAAATAGCATTTTTTTAGGTGGATTTTATTTTATAAAACCTTGGTGGGTTTTTCCTGTTTAGGACCCACATCTGCCAACCCTGCTACAAACTGATAAGAATATTTTCAGCCAAACCTGTTTTTAGGCTTTAGATAAGAGATGTTGTCATAAGAAATATTAGGTATATAAACAAAGGAATAAACGGATCAATCCTCTGATATATATATATATATATATATATATATATATATATATATATATATATATATATATATATATATATATATATATATATATATATATATATATATATATATATATATATATATATAGATTGTAAATAATAATAATAATAACTCACAGTACAGCTTCAATAGGGCAGAAATGGTCAATGAAAGAGTTTCTTTACTTCCATATTTCAAAAGAACTTCAATTAACTGTTGCAAAATTTCATGATCACTCTGTGAGGAAGCCTTATTCACAATATTGGTAACAACCTCTTCTCTTTCCCGCAGAAGCTCTGGATACTTTTCTAGCAATAATTCAGCAAGCTGAAAATTAATATTATATATTATATATATATATATATAATATATATATATATATTATATATATATATATATATATATATATATATATATATATATATATATATATATATATATATATATATATATATATATATATATTGACAATATTAGTTACATCTCTTTCCTGCAGAAGCTACATTTTCTATAAAAATTGATCCAACTACAGAGGAGAGCTTATTAAGGATTTCAAACAACGCCCACCGGTGGTCAAGAATATCCCTGATATGGCTGAGCCAGAGCAGGGTGTCCCTATCCAAATAAAAAAAAAAATGTGTAATTTATCAACTTGGTCAGGAATATCATTTAAGTCAATTTCCCCTGACTATGAACCACACTCCTCAAATAGGGCTCTGCCCATGAGTCATGGTGATAACTCTGAAAAAAAAAAAAATCATATATATATATATATATATATATATATATATATATATATATATATATATATATATATATATATATATATATATATATATATAATATATATATATATATATATATATATATATATTATACCTTTAAGATTATTTTGTTTGCTAAGAAAGGCAACTTCCAAAAGCACAGCTGCCGGTTTATTTTCATTTCTAAGAGAAATAAATTTGTCAGCAATTTCATAGGCCTGAAAATAAGATGGGAAATTATCATAAAACTTACAAAACTATTATAAAAATTTGAGTAAAATGTAACACTAAGAAACAAAATTTTAAAATCATTAACATAACACTAAGGTAGTGATTGTACTAATAGTATTAGCAAGCAAAATGAAGACAACTTTTAGAATCTATGTCATAAGCTTCACCGATAGTATTGAGAGAGAGTGACTTAGTAGTTTTTATTAAAATACATATATTTACTGTTATATATTTCAAAATTTGGTCTTATTCTATTACATATTACTTTATTATTACTACAACAACTAGTAATAACTAATTTTTGCTTCAAATTTATTTTGGGTTAAATACCTTCAAAACTAATTGCATAATGGCATTGATATATTGTGAAAATCGCTTTTTACACTAAATTATATGGTACTAATTATCCTAAATTAGTTAAAACATCTAATACAAGTGATATGCAGGAAGTAGTTAAGAAAATTTGGCAAGAATCCTTTATGCCTTTAAAATTATGGTTACAAGGCTGGAAATGTGTTCTACTGAAAGTTTAATCTCTAAGAATGAATAAATATTCAAGTTTATAAACCATGCTAAATTAAATTTGATCTTGACTAAAAAGGCTGCAGAGAATAATTTTTTTTATATTAGGTAATGACTAATGATATAAAGACTAGGGTTTATGTTAAAAAGAGAAGGTCCATTGCAAAACAGTGAAAGGGATTTTATCCAAAATATAAAATATAGCTTCATTAAACTATATGAAGAAATGCTTCTGAAACAGGATTGTTACTTTTAGAATACTTTTCAAGATGAGATTGCTATTGATTAACTTACAACTTATTAAAAGTGGTTAAAATCATATATTTAAGGACATGGGTGCAAATGCACTTTATTTCAACTAAGCCAATTTTTGACTACAAATAGTAAATCACATTAATAGTTCAATTTGATTTTTCAAATGTAATTAACTTTCTTGATGTACCCTTACCATGAATATATGCAAAATGGCCAGAGGAGAATTAATACGGTTTATTCCAACTGCTTTGCTCACTCCCAAAGTAATTTATTAAGAATTCCCTAATATAATTAATGACTTAGCCTCACCTAGGTTAGAGGGTAGCAATGCTGCAATGATGCCAATACTGCTCATTTACTGTTCAATTGCAAAAGATACAGTAAATATTTTTATTAATTATTATTGAGCTTGAAGATGTCAATTATCTCATTTAAGATTGGCAAGTTGACAAAAATAAAGAAAGCATACATGAGTTTTCCTACTCAGTAACATAACATTAATATTTTACAACTTTCAGAATATTTTATTTTTAGTATTGTATTTCAAAAAGGTTTAGCATAATGTCCATATGTCTTCATGCTATTCTCAAACCAGATTACTATAATATTTACTTTAGTCTAAACAATTAATATCTGTATTACTAAAGAACTATTTTTGGTTCATAATAAAAATTATAAACAAAAATAGGCAAGTAAATAAGGTTTTCTGTTTCCTGAGTTTTCTAGTCAACCTAAATTTGGAAAAAATCCATAGAGAATATCACAATAATAAATGTATATCTACCAATTACTTAGTTAAATGTATATTAAGTACTGTAATTATAATAAGTGGAAATCTTACTTGTCTTTGATGATCTTCTGAAACTTGTGGCATCATCCTAATTAGGAAACAAGTTGTTTCTTTGACTCTCTTTACATTATTGCAATTTTCAATCAATGCAGCTAAGCATTGCAAAGCTTTATCCTGATTACCTGATCTAAAGAGTGCTTCACACAAATAATGCTCCAAATTATTTTCTTTCTCTGATAAATACTTAAAATTCTGCTTAACTATATTTTGTATATACATAATTGTGGATGCATCACCTAACTTTGAAAGTGCAGAAGAGCACTTAAGTAGACTTTTAAAAGTTGGAATTTTATTACTTTTAATACAATGTAAAACAGCATTTTTAACACCATAATCCATTCTCTGAGTCAACAAAGCATCAATTTTTAACTGACTCTCCTCATCTATAATACAATTTAAGTCTCCAGTGAAATACATCCTATTGAACATTTTTTCAAACTCATCTTTTTTATAAAATTTTGGTCTTTGATAAATAAATTTATCATTATTATTTGAAACAGAATTTTTAAATTGATTCCCTTTACTCTTTTTATCACGAGCATCTTGAAATTTTTTTTTTACTTCCGAGATATATCTTTCTCTTTCTGATCTTTTATCATTAAGTACTGAATTTGTGCATATTGCTTTACCAAATTTTCCACTATTAAAATAAAGAAGAGACATATATTTTGTACGCTGCAACATAACTGATACATATGGTATTAACCTATAAAAGTAAAAAAATATATATATTATATATATATATATATATATATATATATATAATATATATATATATATATATATATATATATATATATATATATATATATATATATATATATATATATATATATATATATAGTATATATATATATATATATATATATATATATATATATATATATATATATATATATATATATATATATATATATATCTGGTATATATATATATATATATATATATATATATATATATATATATATATATATATATATATATATATATATATATATAATATATATATATATATATATATATATATATATATATATATATATATATATATATATATATATATATATATATATATATATATATATATATATATATATATATATATTATATATATATATATATATATATATATATATATATATATATATATATATATATATATATATATATATATATATATATATATATATATATATATATATAATATATTTATATATATATATATATATATATATATATATATATATATATATATATATATATATATATATATATATATATATATATATATATATATATATATATATATATATATATAGAATTATATATATTATATTATATTTTAAAAAATGTTATTTTTATTTTTTTTTTGAAAACCTTTCCTCCGCCACCTTGATTACTGTGTTCTGTGGCTCTACATTTACATTTATAAAATTCTACTTAAGAAAAATTCTAGTCTCTCAAATATACATTATCTAAATTTTCCCCTTCATTTTAGGTGCTAAATATGGATATAACAATTTCCAATAGCTATAAAACATTTCTATACTACCACTACATCAACTTTTTGGTACACTACTACATAATTGTTTTGTATCATAATATTTTATAAAAAAAATCATTAATATTCAGGTATAATAGGGAACCATCAGACATATGATTCTCAATAAAGAGTTCAATTTAATGGTAATAATATTTGTAACTGTACAGGTTAAATTCAAAGCTATATATTGATGCATTTTGTTTTGGAGTCCATTCTTTATGTAGGAGTGTGCATTTAAGTTTAACACTGTAAGTAAGGATACCACACCTACTCTACACTAGCCATTTGCTCAACCAAGAATTTGGTTTAAATTAAATTTAACTTTAATAAACAAACTATTAATTTCTCAATTTCTTAACTAATTCGCTTATAAATTCTGGTAATTCTTGGAGCATTGAGATTTCCCTAATAATTGAATTCATGATAAAGAACCTATACAAGAAAATGAAATACTTTATTTTTCAAATTTAATCTATATATTTTATGTATGAAAAATCCTAAATTTACTATCATCTGAAATGAATTCTTATATACTCAACTAATTTTCTTACAATTTGATAATATATGGAAAAATAGAGATTTCTAATGAGTGGATTTAGTTTAAAATCCTTCCTATTATCTCTCATTATTTATTTTTTTAAAAGAATATTTCAGAGAATGCACCTATTAATAGGAAAATCTTTAATTAATTTCTATTGACTAAATTTATCTAAAGAGTAAATATACTTAATGGTTATATAATTATTAATCTAAAGAGTAAATATACTTAATAGTTATATAATTATTAATCTAAAGAGTAAATGTACTTAATGGTTGCATAATTATTACAAATTCCCCATCAATAGATTAGTTAGTTTAAGGCATGGAAGGGTTAGCTAACTTCATTATAACAATAGCTTAGACAAAACCCCTATTCATGTATAAGAATCAGTCGAAACTCTTTGATAATATGCACAGAATACAATTAAAAATGAAATGAATTCTCCTGTATTTGGTAGTTTACTATTTTGATATAATGTGAAGAGCAGCATAAGAATCAGGGATATAGATTGAGGAGGAAGGTGAGCCACCACAAAACTATGATTCCCTGAAGATAGACAGTATATAATTCTAGGAAGATCACAGAATGTACAAGTGCTTATAAATAAAAAGTCAGGGGAAAAAACACTACTACTGTAATAGAACACACTTATCCCTAGTCATACTCATGCCGTCAACAAGTAGAAAATTACAGCAACAAGACTCATATATATATGGGTCATTCCACGTCACTTCAACCGAAATTTGGCAATTTTTTCCGTGACCCCTTTCGATTTTTATGAAAAATGGCACACTAACAGATCTTGTTAAGAAAATATGAATGGCGTTTATTGCAGGTCTCTAGCTCATACGGTTCAGAAGATATGACCTTTGAAACTTTGGTCAAAAATGTCAATTTTCAGAGAGTAGTCCGAGGTCAAAATACAATATCTCGGCTTCTATGGCACTTAGAAGCATCGTGTAAAGACCATTTAAAAGATCTTGAATAGCGGTACAACATTTATTTAGATGATTTTGACCTCGGAGGTCAAATAAAAAATTTGACATATTGGTGACCTTGACCTTGAAAAAAAACCTAATCTTCGATTTTTTTCAAACTTTGCTGAATTATTGTTATATATGTATATATTAATTTTTTTAATGAATTATTTTTGGTTTTGGCTTGGTTTAGAAAATATAAGCAATTTAATAAGTACAAATATCACATTTTTCACTTTTTTGCAATTTTTATCTCATTCAATATATATATATATATATATATATATATATATATATATATATATATATATATATATATAT
>SEYY01000101.1:55000-57500 GCA_009176605.1 Armadillidium nasatum | reverse complement strand
ATGAAATGATCTGATTTTTTTTTTATGGTTAATAGATGAATGACAAATGATTTTGTAAGGAAAAAATAAAAAACACTTAAATTAAAAAAAAAAAATTAAAACTAATGAAAACTATTTTTTTCAATATGACGTCCAAAGATCTTTCAATATGGCAGAAAAGAGTACAATGATGTATTCCTTTAAAGGTTGTCAGTGCTTTCAAGTTAATGGGTTGTTATATTTTTTTTTACCAATATATTAAATGAATATATATATATATATATATATATATATATATATATATATATATATATATATATATATATATATATATATATATATATATAGAGAGAGAGGAGAAAAGCAAGGCTTAGGTGTAGATTGTTTCTGACTTTCGATATTTTTCATATCGATATTTTTTTATGTCAATATTTTATTTTAATCTATACTTTTATACCTATACCTAGCCCTAGGTTACTATATCATGCAAACGTTCTTGTGTACGTTAGGTCTCTTTTACGGCAAATTCTTGTGTAGGTTAGGCCTCTTTTTATGGCAATTTCGGTAGTTCAGGTTATGATAAGTCGAATTAGGTTCTGCTAGAAAAGTAAGTAATAATAATTGTGTGTATGTCTAGTGTAATAGGGCCGTAGACCTCTAATTCTCGGCAAAGTTCTTGTTTATTTACGTTAGGCCTCCGATATTTTCGATTATCGATATTTTCGGACAATCGAAAGTCAGAAACAATCTACACCTTTACTGAAAAGCAATATAAGTAAAAATTTTATCACCACCACTCATGGGTCAGGGGGAATGAGGAGCAGAGCCCTCTATAGATAAATTGTGTGTCATGCTTTAATGATTTCATTGCTGTAATGTAATAATGTATATTATAATAGATGATGTAAATGTATGGCATACGAATATTTATCTACTAGGGACTCTGCCACCTATACCCTCCAACCTGTGAATGGTAGTTATAAAATTTTCACTTATATTCTCTCTCTCTCTCTCTCTCTCTCTCTCTCTCTCTCTCTCTCTCTCTCTCTCTCTCTCTCTCTCTCTCTCTCTCTCTCTCTCTCTCTCTCTCTCTCTCTCTCTCTCTCTCTCTCTCTCTCTCTCTCTCTCTCTCTCTCTCTCTCTCTCTCTCTCTCTCTCTCTCTCTCTCTCTCTCTCTCTCTCTCTCTCTCTCTCTCTCTCTCTCTCTCTCTCTCTCTCTCTCTCTCTCTCTCTCTCTCTCTCTCTCTCTCTCTCTCTCTCTCTCTCTCTCTCTCTCTCTCTCTCTCTCTCTCTCTCATTATATATTATATATTATATATATATATATATATATATATATATATATATATATATATATATATATATATATATATATATATATATATATATATTATATTTCCATTTTTATATTTAAGATCTTTTAAAATCTAGTCAAAATTGTCAAAGGCCAGTTTTGCACTTTCGACAGACGATGTTCTGACATCATATTGAAAAATTAATTATTAGTTTAAAAATTTTTTTTTTTTTTTAATTTAAGTATTTTTTTTAAAAAAAATTTCTTACAAAATCATTTGTCATTTTTCGATTAACCATAAAAAAAAAACCCACTAGAACATCCATATATTTTGTTTAAGGGGCATTCTGCCCCCCTTACCCCTGACCTGTGAGTGGTTGTATTTACTTTTCTGTACTTAAATATGGTGTTTTCATACATTTCAACATGTTTTGCCTTTATATTTTCAATAAAAATTCAATAATCACAGTTTTGTTGTTGGTGGTGGTGGTGAAATTTATTTTCTGTATTTAAATTTTATGATTTTTATTAATTTCAGCTTATATTTATCTTTATATTTTCAATATAGTCAATATACAAAGATGTTGTGCTGGATCTATTTATTACCAAAAAAAACAAATATTATTAAAGTTTAGTATAAAATCTAATATCTATATACTGAACCTGAAGAAAAATTTCATTTGCAATTTTATGAAACAGATGTTCCAACCTTTCCATACTAGAGAGTTTTTAATTAGATATTTCAGAGTTATAAGATGTGGTTTATAATTTTTATTTACCACAAATGAAAAATAAATAAAAATATTTAAAAATAATATATGTATTAAAATACTTTAAAGTTTTTATCATTTGATATTTTTAAAACATGTTAACATTCTATTTATTTATTTATTTATTTATTTATTTAAAACATTGTTTACTTTTATAATTGAATGTGGGGTTTTACTCATTCTGTGGGTATATATTTAAACCCCTACACTATTCTGTGTTGTGCATAATCCCAGAATTGAGCTTTCTCTATCTAAACTTGTAGATTATAGATGGTTGAAATAAAAATATTAAATAATTAAAAACATAGGATTGTAATGTATATATATGGATTTTTCGTATTTAATGTTTGATATAAAGAGATGCTATTCCTCAGTATCTTTTATTATATTTTTTCAATTGTTTATTTTTTTATAAGCCTATTTCAAGTTTTAATTTTTCTCATTAAAGAATACTTCC
>SEYY01000101.1:22500-50000 GCA_009176605.1 Armadillidium nasatum | reverse complement strand
CTTCCAACTCTACCTTAGACGATTCTGGAGCTGTTTCTCCTCCTTCAACCCCTTCCAAATCATATATGCCTAATATTGTAATTTCTAAAGATACTATTTCATTTTCTCTGAGCTTAACACTAAGAAGGCGTATGGACCTGAAGACATTCCTCCTTCAATTCTCAAAGCTTGTTCTTCTAATCTTGCACCCTGCCTTGGTAAACTATTTCGTCTATGCCTCACTACTTCAACCTTCTCTCCTTACTGTAAATGTGAACTCATTCAGTCTGTGCCGAAGAAAGGGGACCTCTTTCACTCCTCTGACAATTATCCTATTTCTTTAGACATCATTCCTTCTAAAGTTTTCGAACCTATCCTTAGCAGGAAGATTTGGAAACACCTCAATTCTTCTAAACTTATCTCTGATCGGCAGCATGGCTTATGTAAAGAACACTACTGGTGATTTTCTTTCCCTTCTCTCTCTGACTCTTGATCCTCTGCTCTTTTGTGTTTCTGTGAATCTTTCACTAGACATATCGAAAACCTTCGATAGAGTATGGCACAAAGTTTTGATTTCCAAACTTCTCTCTTTCGGAATTTATCCTTCTCTCTGTAATCTTCTATCTGATTTTCTTTCCGGTCGTTCTATAGCTGCTGTTGTAAACGGCTACCGTTCTTCCTTTAAATCTCTAAGTAGTGGTGTTTCTCAGGGAGCTGTCCTATTCCCAAGTCTTTTTACTTTTCAAACTTTCAAACTCTTTTTGTCCGTCGAATTAGTACGTTACTTTTTCTATACTATTGTCACTGCTCTTCTGAACTTTCACATTAAATGCCTCCTACATTAAGAAGGGCTCGTGCTTCACGACTTTCTGCACTGTCTCATCTTTTCTCTGTCCAACTCTCCTACCCCAAACTTAACCGCTATGCTCAGTCTTACATGTACTTTACTGGTAAAGTCCGGAACACATTCCCTTTGTCTGTTTTTTCAACTTCCTTTGACTTGCACACTTTTAAACGCTGTATATCGGGACATGTCGGTAATTAACAACCAGATTTCCGGTATTTCCCAACTCCGGTGGAATATATATATATATATATATATATATATATATATATATATATATATATATATATATATATATATATATATATATATATATATATATATATATATAATATAAAATAAAGGAAAGGCGGAAGCTTTTTGTTCTTCCTGTTGCTGAAGTATTTTTAGAGATTCAGTTGAAAAGTATTCCGTGGGCATTTGTTCAGAGAGAGAGTTTGTGCTATTTATCACCTTCATCAGACAGTCTACCGAAAGACAAGGAACATGCTGAAAAAATTTTGGATTCTCTTACACATAGTGATGAAGTAAGCAATTATATGAAATTACCACATAATTTTAAGGAAGATAAAAATAGATTTTATTTTTAAAAATTGTTATTTGGAGTCAGTGTAATTTTACTTAATCACTGATTTCAATATTGACAAATTTTCTTCAACTGGTAGATGTAATTTTTAATGAAATATATTTAACATTAAATATTAACAGTTTACAGGTTATATATATATATATATATATATATATATATATATATATATATATATATATATATATATATATATATATATATATATATATATATATATATATATATATATATATATATATATATATATATATATATATAGTGATCAGAGTCTTTTGATATTTCATTTCGGATTTTGGTTCTCTTTTGTTTTTCTACTTTTTGTGTTTTTTTTTAAGCCAAAAATGGTGTTAGTACTTTTTGACGCTCAGAGTATCTTCAAGTTTCCGCTTTGTGAATCTGTGATTGTGTTTCTTCCATATATATATATATATATATATATTATATATATATATATATATATATATATATATATATATATATATATATATATATATATATATATATATATATATATATATATATATATATATATATATATATATATATATATATATATATATATATATATATATATATATATATATATATATATATATATATATATGGTGTGTGTGTGTGTGTATGTATGTGTGTGTGATTCTTCTTTGAAATAATCGTATCATTTAAAAAGTAATATCTTGTACTCTGGAAAATAATAATTTCAAATGCTGAAATCTTTGATTTGATTTAAGTCTTTTGTTATAAGAATTAGCGTTCTATTATGTCTTATGCTTCTGGTTGGAGTCTTCTTTAGTTATAGCTATTTGAGTTCGTAAGTTCTTTGTAGTCTTTATTATAAATTTAATCATTGTGTATTTTTATTAAAAATCCTATTCGTTTATTTCATCATTTTAATACAAAGCATTATTGATGGTAAGGTATATAATATTCCTTTTTATTATATTTATCGCCCAGTCAAATCTTTCATTTATTGTACACCTTTTTTCCCTATATATATATATATATATATATATATATATATATATATATATATATATATATATATATATATATATATATATATATATATATATATATATATATATATATATATATATATAGGTTGGAGTTTTGTTTCGTCTTCGTTATTCCTGTGTGCCTCCATTAGTGCAAGGTGTTAAATCACTAGATACTGAACACTGGAAGCAGACAATTGCAGAGGGAAATTTTGATCTTCAGCCTTCTTTGAGTTTCCATAATCGTCATGAAACGATGGTGTTTTTAATGCTTTCAAAGGATGCAAAATTGGGTTTGGTTAGTATCTTAGGAATAGTGTATATGTTAAAAGTGATAAAGTATTCTGAAACTTTGTTATAAAATATTAGTGTTGTAACTCAGCCATAAATTGACTAGAGGCCAGAAACTGCATGATCTTGTCCAAATCATATTGCTTCATTTGGAGGCTGGGTATCACGAGGGCTGGAACATTTTCTAGTATTTTTTTACAACTTTCTGATTACTTAATTAAAAGTATTATTATAAATTTTAATAACACTTTTTTTTTTTTACTGTAAATCAGGGTTGGCATTGATTAAATCAAATTGATTTAATCAGTTGATTAAATCAATTGATTTTTTTATGAAAAAATCATGATTTTTTTGATTTTTTTGATTTTTTTGATTTTTTTAAAAAATAATAAAACTTTTTTTTTTTTATTTGTTTTATTTTGTCATATTTTTTGATACATAATGATATAACAGATATATTAGTTCCTTCTTACTGTGTTAAAAAACTTTAAAGTAGTTTATATATTAGAAATATAACTTCCTTAATATTTGGTTCAAGATTTCATATAGGGTAATACAAGAATCTGATCTTCATTAATATAATTTATCCAATATAGAACTGTTAGAGTTTAGAATTCCTAATATATATTCAATCAAATCTTCAACAAAATTTTATTGAGCTTTAATCTAATGCAATTTGAGGTTATAGACAAAAGAGAAAACAGAAAAGACAATTCCTTTTAATTTTCAACCATTTAAATTTTTATACAACATTATAAGAAAACAATATTCCTCTATATAAATTATAAAAGAAAGAAAATTTAAGCACTTTTGATGCATAATCATTAATCCATAAATTAAATACATAACTTGAAATATATATATATATATATATATATATATATATATATATATATATATATATATATATATATATATATATATATATATATATATATATATATATATATATATATATATATATTTTGCAAGTTATGTATTTAATTTATGGATTAATGATTATGCATCAAAAGTACTTAAATTTTCTTTCTTTTATAATTTATATAGAGGAATATTGTTTTCTTATAATGTTGTTTAAAAATTTAAATTGTTGAAATTTAAAAGGAATTGTATTTTCTGTTTTCTCTTTTGTCTATAACCTCAAATTGCATTAGATTAAAGCTCAATAAAATTTTGTTGAAGATTTGATTGAATATATATTAGGAATTCTAAACTCTAACAGTTCTATATTGGATAAATTATATTAATGAAGATCAGATTCTTGTATTACCCTATATGAAATCTTGAACCAAATATTAAGGAAGTTATATTTCTAATATATAAACTACTTTAAAGTTTTTTAACACAGTAAGAAGGAACTAATATATCTGTTATATCATTATGTATCAAAAAATATGACAAAATAAAAAAAATAAAAAAAAAGTTTTATTATTTTTTAAAAAAATCAAAAAAATCAAAAAAATCAAATAAATCAAAAAAATCAAAAAAATCATTGATTTTTTGATTTTTTTGATTTTTTTAAAAAAATCAAAAAAATCACCAACCCTGCTGTAAATGGTGTTGGATATAAGTATTACTCAGTTAGTTTACATGTATGATCTTTAAAAGCATCATAATTTCCAAAAACTTGAGAAACGAATTATTTTTTAGACTTTGTAGGAAAATACTTTTGTTACATTTCGTCTTTTGTCTTCAGTGAGAAGATATTTAATCAAGTTGGCAACATGTGCAACTTTTAGAGAAATAAATTTTCACATATAAAAAGTTCATATGGTTTTAATTTTTATCATAATTTGAGTCTAAACTTTGAAAATTAATTTGGTTAAATCTGTTGAGTTATCCATTCCTCAGGATTTTTAAAATTGAAATGCAATATTTAACAATGAGTAATATTTGAAAAAACTCTGCTTTGTTAAACGTTAAAAATTTGTACTATAATTTTGTTTTAATCCATCTATCGTTAAACTCAATAAATTAAGGTAAAAATATTCGCTGGAATTTTTTTTTTTTCACTATGTGATTTAGGACTAGGTATAATTGTGAGAGTTGCGAAACTTCAATTTCTAGTATTTTTCTGTATATCCAACAGATATTTTAAAAATATATTTAGAATGACCAGTTTTGATTTGCCTGTCTCAAAAAGGAAACCCTACATCATTTAGATGTCCATTAAATAAAAGTTTTAGGTTTATTATTTTTCTAAACAATATTTTTAAAAAATATACAAATCTTTCAGTGCAAATTTTCTTTCGCATTATCTGGCAGATGATCAAATTTTGTAAGTCAAAATTGAAAAATTTCTCTGATGATTTGATCCTTAAAAAAAAAAAAAAAATATTCAGTCGACCTTTATAATTTTGAAGTATATAAACTTGAATATGTTACACAACGTTTCATTAAGGGTATTTATCGATATACCTAACCATTTGAATTTCAAACAATCACCATTTTCAATTTGTATAGCTTTGTAAGTTGTTTAATTCTAACTTTATGAAAATTTCATAGAAATCAAATGAAATAAAAAATTAAAGCAGATTTTCAATTATGAAAAAAATTTTGTCCCTTGGCCAGATGTAAAAAATTCAACATTGAAAGATTTTATTTTTTTCAAGTTATGAAGAAGTATAAACCTTAAACTTTAATTTACTCTCCACCTAAATACACCTAAATCGAGGTTGTTACACCTAAAATCAGTCATTCAAACTATCAAGATATAAAAAATTAAGATATTTAGCGAAACATTGTAAATCTGAAGCTTTGTGACACTCTATTACATATATTTTCCAAGATTTCCATAAAAGCTGAATTAAATAGTAAAAAAAAAAAAACGTTCTATTTCAATAATTTTTTAAGTTTAACATTGAGCCTGTTCTTTTAAGTTAAGATCTATTATATTTTTGATACTTTTTCAGGCACATTTTCTCAGCATATTTTCAATACTTGAGAGTAGTAAGTTATGTCAGGATTAAAAAAACCCTTTCATATAAACCTTATTTCTGTAAAAGAATTTATTCAGCATTAAATGAATTTAAGATTTAAAAAATGTATTTGATTTGTTAAAGGGATTCATCAACAAAAATACTTATACTGTAGAGAAAAGTTTCAGCTATTATAAATCTGTGTGAAAATATAATTATTTCTTAGTTAAATAGGAAATTAAAGCTAAATATTTCTCAAGACAATAAATGAATTATGTTGTATGAAACTAAAACATGTAGATTTTTTAGGAATTTTTTTTCAATTTTTTTAAAGAAAAAAATATGTCTGGCCAGAGGATGTATCATTTCTTGGAAATGATGTGACCTTAGGTTTTTGAAAAGGCTGGATTTCCGACCGGAGCTGAATCCTGTGAAATCACTGAAAAAATATATTTTTGGTTTAATCTTTTTCATGAAAAATATAAGCAATTTAGACTTATACTAGATGTGTACTAAATAAAAATTGTAAGTTTATGCATCCATTGTAAATTTGATCAAAATTGAAAATTTAATCTAATCTTTTTACTTTAAAATTTTCAGAGTAATGGAATTAAACGTGTTATGTAGATTTTGTTTATTGAACTTTTCTGTGAATCTAACCATTTGACTTTGGACTTATCATTGTGTTGGTAATACAAATTGAGTATGGCTTGTCCAGAGGTCAAATGTATGGGAGTACCTTACAATGTTTCAAGATATGCTCGAAATGTAACATCTGCAGCCAGAAAATTAGAAGAGGACCTCAGAGTGCCCTCAAGTAAAAATGTTTCAACCAAATCTTTATAGGGGCATCTAAAATCAAAACACAAAGATGAACATTCACTAGCAGAAGAGGAGCGGTCAAAAGAGACAGAGAAAAAGAAAATATTGAAAAAGCAAGAAAAAAATCTTAATTTTTTATATTTTGTTTGATTTAATCCACCATTAAAAAGTATAATTTGCAATTTTAACCCCACCAGGTAAACCCCGGTTTTCCCTGATTATTAGCCGGGAACGGGACAGGGGCCCCGGTTGGTCCAGAGTCTGGATCATCTGACCAAACTATGATTAGAGTTACTTCGTCATTGTTATGGTTAGAGTTAGTTACATCGTCATTGTCAAATATATATATATATATATATATATATATATATATATATATATATATATATATATATATATATATATATATATATATATATATATATATATATATATATATATATATATATATATATTGTTGTGGTATAAGACCACTACACAAGACAGGAGTACTCACCACTTGATAGATGATGAGCTCCAGTTCTCAGAAGAGGACTTGTTTTTATCTCTGGATAAAGATGAGCAAGGGACTCTTCTTAATATCAAAAATTTGGGGAAAATCTATTCGTCTCTCAGGGAAAACCGGCAATCCTATTGCTGAATGTAAAATTTACTGTTATTAGTATTATAACTTAAAATACGATTGGCCAAATAAAAAAAACTACTCACCACAAGGTCTTCTCACTCGTCGTAAAAAATAATTTGTAACCAAAACCATATAAACTTTATCAAGGTAAATAATTCTCTTATGAGTAAAAATATATTAACAACATGAAAAATACATACAACAAAAATCCTAACAAAAATAAGTATAGATGAAAATGCTCTTTATATTTATAAATATCTATATCAAAGGATCCTTTGAGTTGTTTCTTTTTAGAATAATAAAAAATAACTTTAACCTAACAATAAATATCTACAAATAACAACTGATTTTTAATAGATAAATAATTATTATTTAATGAATTAAATGAGAATACCAAAAATAATACTGAAGATAAAATATGATAATAAAAATAATAATGATAATGATAAAGTATGATAATGATAATAATGATAATAATAATAATAATAATAATAATAATAAATAATAATAACCTAAAATAAATATATTACTAAAGAAGAAAAACTATACTCCTAATACATAAGCCAAAGTTTTATTAAGAACTAAAACTTAGAAAGTTCACTTGATATTAATCAAAGAATTTATAGGCAAACATATATATATATATACATATAGACATATTACATCAGTCTTCCAAAAGACCACCTCAAGTAAGGGATATTAATATACTTCTCCCTACAAATAACTATTATATCATGTAATAATAATAATGATAACACCCTTAATATTTGGGCAACTATTAAAGATTACAAGGAAGTCTTCTAGGAAGTTTAATAAAAATTTGCAACCAAGGAGGACTGGTACTTTACACTATAAGGGAAATCAAATCTTAATTGTAATTCAAAATTCTATCGTAAGTCTTATTTCTTAAAGAATAACTTTTGATCTTACTAATTACTTATACATAAATTCTTTCTCGTCAAAAATGAAAGTCTTTTGGATTCTGTCTGTGTAATTACTAACACGATATTAACCAGGGAATGAACAAGAAACCCGTTTGTCAGTTGACAATTACTCAAGGTAGGCTTTGGGAAAGATATATTAAAAATTGATTTTTGTTTATTTAACTCAAAACTGGACCAAAGATCCTACCTTTGGGGAAACCATACTTTCCCGTCTGTCTGGGATGCTGTACTGGGTTTTTGTTTGTTCCTTCCTTTTTCTGGGATAGGCACTTTCTCCCCCTATGGTGGGAAATTCTTGTCTCCCTTTTCTGATGAGAGAATTCCTTAATTCATCCACAGGAACTTCAAAAGTTCCTATAAAACTTCCAAAATTGGAACCTAATAAATAACAATACAAACAAATCATTTTCTTTCCTAATTTCTCCTAATTCAATTTTTACTTTAATAATAATGTGATAAATATTTTATACTTTACTTTATTTTATTCAATAAATATATATATACATATATATATATATTTATATTTATATAGCTACTTACCCAGAGGTCTGGGACAAATTTATATGGATATATATATTTCTTTTCTTTATAAAACAATTCACTTTTGTTCTATTTCTCCTCTTTCCTCCTTTTATTTTCGGAAATTTCTATATTCCTTTTCAAAAAAAATAAAAAATCCTTGATCAAATACTAATTTGCCTGTAAATAAAAGTAAAAATCCTTTTCACGCCTCCCCACCCGTCGATACGAGTATCGACGCACAAACTACTCAAACAATAGATATCTTTAAACAATGCTCCTTTTCTTTAAATAACTAACCTTCCTTTTGGTTCTTTTTATTAAACGAAACTAAAACTTTCTTTGCTTACAGGATCAATCCCCATATCAAAAATTTCCCCTTTTTTTTTCTTTTTCTTTTTTTTTTTTTTTTTAAAACAAAAACAGTACTTTCTTTTTTTTTTTTTTTTTTTTTTTTTTTTTTTTTTTTTTTTTTTTTTTTTTTTTTTTTTTTTTTTTTTTTTTTTTTTTTTTTCTTATGCAATCAATGATCCTAGGATCATTGATTACATAATCTCCTAATTCTATCCTTTACATCCCTAGTGGATGCTTCTTGCCCATGGGCAGCCATAAAGCCTTGCATATGAGCAATAAATTCGCCAAACTTTACTTCCCATTGTTGTTCCAGATTTCTTGGTACTGTTCTACTCCTCCTATTGTCATTTCTCCTTTGTTGTTCCCGCACGTTTGACTGAGATCTTTCGTATGGATTATATCTTTGCCTCCTGGAACGTGCCATTCTCTCTTGATCTCTCTACCCCAGGCCTTACCAAATTTTCATTTGTTTCAGGTGCTGCTTCTCCTGTCAAACCTGATAGGAGAATGATTTCTTCTACGAGGGGCCCCTTGGGGGTCCTCCTCCTCTAAACTTAATCCCTCTAATCTGCTAATGGGCACTTCCCTTTCTGAAGGGTGTTCTACATTAGATGGTCTTTCTTCTTCTGCTGTTGCACTATCTGGGGCACTTTCCATTCTCTCAACCACCTCATTCTCTACTCTTCCTTCCACCAGACTTACTTCTTCCACTACTACTACTCTTGACTCTATTCCTGAAGGCCCAGCTTGAGGTTCCACAATACTCCCTGACTCTTCCACTATTGAGGAGTTCGATACTTCCGCAACACTTCTTGATGGATTTTGTCCCACACCCAAAAACACAGAAGGAGCAATATTTACAACAGAGGGCTCCACTCTGGGAATATCCACTATCAAATTAAATATTCCTGCACGATATAGCTTTTTCCAAAAATCCGCACATAATTGCGCCCTTTGGATGTAACCCATCACGCAGAAATCCCATATTTCTCAGGGTAAAAACACTTCCCTCCATAAACAACCGGGTGTTCTTCTTTTGCTGAGGCAAAGCGGCAACCGTATACATTACTGGGTATGTAATTTTATTTGCCCACTGGTATCTTGGTGTTCTTAATACTCTCAAATGCCTATGAGTGCTTACACACTGCTGATGTAGGATTCTGGCTGAAAATTCAGGCCTCCTCTCATAAATTTCTTGGATTTCCCTAGGAAATCGCCTTACTCGTATTGAGTTAAAATACACAAGATCTAGGAAAGGAGGAATGATCAGAATAATTTGTAAATTTGGACAGATGTCAGTACAAATTCTTGAAAATTCATTAAATCGATGACAAAACTGATTATTGTCATAGCCAAAATTAGCTACTGTTACCCAATGATTGCGATCCCTAGGGGAATCGGATACAGCCTGTTGTCTGTAGGCCTCATTAATTAATATATACACCACTAGATGTGTGTATGTGGCATCCAGGATCTGAACCATCTTCTGCTGCAATCTCTCCAGATTTATTCCGGGGTAGGCCCTAAAGACCACCTCCATTCCTGGCAACAACACTGGTGCAAAGACATCTTGCATGTCCCGCTGTAAGGGGAAGTCAGGGAATGTGGGGATCTGAATTATAGGCAGTGTCAATGTGTTGGTATGCAAAGGCGCCCAAATTTCCCTCCAATCACCTAACCCCGATACAAATTAAATTAGTACTTACACTTTGATGGCGTGGAGATGTTTTCACTCCTTTGGCTATTCAATAGTTAAGCAAGAACTTCATCAATTCTTCAGGGCCCGTCTGACGTAGTAGCGAACTTGACGATTCACCATATCACAACACCCCCCGCTTGGTTCATTTGTAGCAAACACACTAAGGTCTTCACACACAGGTAAGTGAACACACCAATAATGATTATATGATTTATTACAACTTTAATAACCCACCCTATAATAAGTTCTATTAACTTGTAAAAATCTTTATTTTACATACATACTATAATTTATTCTAACAATAAAGGTGTATATAATGTAAAAAAAAAAAGTTCCGCCAGTTCTTAAGGAAATGACTGGACAATTTATGGAGTGAGTCCCAACTGAAAGAAGAACCGTCACCTGGAATGAAGTGGTTAGTAAGGTGTGTAAAGAGTTTTACCTAAATTTTTAATAATCTTAACTTTTATGTGTAAGGATCACTTTCAATCCTTTTTGCTTTGTAGGCTTCTAATTTATTTTCAAATCGTCTATATGATCACTCTCATCTATGTTCTCCAATACTTTGATATAGAAGTAGAATGTGTGAAAACTCCACAATAAAACCCTACATAGAAAATTAAACATAACACAATTAAAAAAAATACACTTCTTATTATATTATATATTTTATCATATATATATTAATTATGTCAATTTCCACATTACATTTGCTTTCATTTTACCTTATGATTGGAGAATATCTCCAAAAGGGTTGTAAGAACGTCCACTTTGTATGAAAGTCGTCCAACCACAAAGTTTCAATACTGTCAATAAATATATTAAATAATTATTAAGCTTTACGATTTGTTTAATTTATAATCTCAAAACTTTGTCTTTCATGTTCGGTATTATTAAGTTTTTAATTTCATTTAATTACCTTTGTGTTTTTGAAAATTTAATTTTATTTATTCTTTTTCGTTCCTCCGGTACTACTTCTTTTTTAAAAACTCCTCACTTCTCAATTTTAGCTGTATTTTATTATTTCGTTGGATATACTTAATATACACTTATTTTATAATCTGTAATATTCTTAATGCTTATAACTTCTTTAATTTAACTAATAATAAACATAATCACTTAGATTTGACTGAAAAAAAAAAAAAACAGTTTAGTATCCCTAACCTAACAATAATAATTACAGGAAAAGTCTCTCTAATAATTCGATTTGACCAGTGGGATTGAGACTCTCTCAGTCCTCAATTCCACTAAGGTCAACACTCCCTTTATATTCCTCCCCGCTTAAACTTCAACTAGATTAACTTTTACTCATTCGTACTTTCGTCTCTTCAATATTTCTTGTTCCTTTTTTGCATTTTTAATTATTTTGTCAAGATCTTTGATCAACTCTCCGCTATTACTATTTCTTCTCCTTTTCCGTTCATTAATAAAGTCGCGAACAGTTATGCTCGCCTCCGTATCAGCATCATCACTATCATATTGTGTGTAACTAAATGAATAATCATGTGGGTTAATAAAAGATTTAGGCATGCAATACTGATAGGAAGAAGGATAAGAAGGCATTTGAGTTATACATTGTGTGTGGATGTCTGGTGAGGTAATATTCCCCTCACGTGTAGGTGGTATAAAGAGACCCTGACTAGAAAGACCCGCACGAGAAGTGGATGGTTGACTAAGGTCCGTAAAATGGTATAATATTTGAGATACATGATCTGGAACTTCAACATGTTCCACATTCGGATAGTTTGAGGAAGGATATATCACTCGTCTGTTTGCATCGATGGTATGAAGCGATACTGTAGGGGCATCACCCAACAAAGGTTTCCTTGAAGGTGTTACTGGAGTTTCAGGTGGAGGTGGAATGTTGTTAATTTCACGGATGGACTTTAAAATACTTTTATTTCTCTTCCAATAATACTTTAAAGAATAATCGGTTCCCATGTAGTCCGTCGGGAAGCAATTCAGAGTTTAAAATATCCGTTACTCCTTGGAGGTAATTGACATGTTCTACCCCTCTCCTCTTGTGATGTACGGCATCAGGTCTTTTTTTAATATAACAGTTTAACGCACTATTGCCATATATGAGGTGTTTTCCTTCCCAGTAATACACATCTTGATACAGTGACGTAAACTGATGATAAAGGTTAACAGAATGTTTACGCATACTTTCTGGGTTATAGTCAACATGATCCTTCAAAAAATTCCGATACTTCTCACCCCAAGCACGAACAATCCTGGTTTGATTAAAGGTGTACAAATCTTTGATGGCAGGGGATTGCTAAATAAACCATACACTTGGGGTTCACTTGGTATACGTATCTCATAATTTGATTCATGTGACGTGGTATGTCTTGCAACGAGAAAAATGTGGCAGGGCGGAAAATGGTGGTGTCTGGCTTGCCACGGGTTCTTATACTAGTACGACGCCATCCATAAGGAGGTAAGGGCCCAAACAATAATTAGATGAGTTGTGGGCTTCATTTGCTTTTTTATTTGATCTAAGCAATAGTCCAAAGTGCATCCTGACCGATATTCCACTCTCACATCCACTCCATATTCTCGTCTGAGAAGTTCCCTTCCTTCTATAAACATTCTGACCTCAGAGCTACCGACAACTAAGAGGTTGATGTATTTTTGTCTTGGAGAACGATTCATTTTTCAGTTTTCTGGGAAGAAAAGATAAGAAAATGTCTAAGAATATTAGTAAGAAAATGACTCTCAGTTCCAGCTCCTCTCACTGCCGGGACCGACATTAAAAGTCCGCCACCACCTCAAGAACTGGAACTGTAGTCTTGTCAATAAATAATATAATATAATGAAATCATAAAAATATAAATAAAATAATTATTAAATAAATGAAATGATAATAAATCTCTAAACTAAACAATAATTTATTGAGAAATTTAGCTAATTTGTACTCAATTGTCTTAGTATGATGGATTTTAAAGCAAAATTGAATTTAAGCAAGCAATTTAAATTTCAACAATTTGAGATATAACAATTTTATTCAACCATATACCTATCTCATTCAATCAATATATGCTCCGCTCCTCCGGCTTTACCGTTTTCATGGCTCCGAATAGGACAGGGTAGAGTAAGAAAGAAAAGAAGAAGAAAAAAAAACTTTCTGAGCAATTACAATTTACACATTACTTCTTCCTCCTCCATTCAAGTGGTGTGCTCATAACATGCTCATGTTCCGTTACTTTCCCACGAGATCTTGTTAAAGGTCTATGAACTGGCGTTTCTACCATTAGACGTTCACTTTCTTCTATTACTGTCTCCCCAGTATCGTCAGTAGTTCTTACAATCCTCCTTCTTTAATAACATTTCTCCCTCTATTGTATAAGATGGTGGTAAATCACCTATATCGGAAACAGATGATATATCAGTAATTTGATAATTTTGTTTTAAAAATTGTAATAGAGCACTTGGAGACTGTGTCATCTCATCCTCCTCTAGACACTCTTCTGCAATGGTTTCCATCATATCATCTCTATCCCAATGCCGTTTGATCAATGTTCTCATCGGAAATCAATTGACTTATATGACCACTAGGTTCATCCATCATTAAAGATGAATCATCCCAGTCTAGCTCTAACATGTCATCAATTTGAGTTGTTTTTGTTGGAGTAAATACTCGATCAAGAATCGAATCATTGGTTATTTCGGCTGCATCCCACTGGAATCCAGAATTTTCAAATCCCGAAAAATTCGCTGTTCTGTCCCCAGAATCTGAATTTCCACTATTAGAAATCTCCTCAGGAGTCCCACTCATCAAAGTTGCACAACGAGCACGATAAAAATCGGAGGAATATACACTCATGCAATGATCTAAAGAAAGGAAAGAAAGAGTAGGTGAAAAAGTGTTTGAAGAAGTGTAACCTAATGTAGTCTTGATAGGCCGTATATCAGATATAGGGCACGTTGGAATTAGAATCGGCTGTAAATCTGTCGACTTATCTAATCTTTCTCCCCCATCATTAACTGAAGTTGCTAACCCACTTTGTAAACACTTTAGTTTTTCACACATCTCCCTTACCATCTTTGCCCTTTCATCCATTTTGTCTGAGTTATCGAAACCAAGGAAACCATCATCTTCCTCATCAATATCCTCAGTTTCTGATAATAATTGTAATTCATCAGCTCCATCTCTTTCATCATCAGACAAATCATCAGACAACCTTTCCACATCTTGGTCCGCTATTATTCTTTGATCTACAATTTCTTCCATCTCCTCCTTATCAGCATGGAAAACTCGTTCTCGGAAAAAGGGGTTTCTTTTCAAATATGAGGGGATATCGATCCAGATTCGTAATTGGGTATGATGGATCTTCTCCTCTCTGCTATTAGGATTAGCTATCCTTCTGATACGATAGGTTATTTTATTATCGTTTACTGCAGTTATTATAAAAGGACCTTCCCATCGGATACGAAATTTATTACTCACATGGTGTCCTTTAAAGATGATTTTTTTAGCAACTTTTTGACCAATGTGAAATGATTTAAAATTCATTGATCCCTCATCCCAATATTGTGGAAAGGTATGAGCAGGTTCAACATGAGTTTTCTTTAATAAATAGTCTGAAGGTGACATCTTTATAGAGCTATGCCAAGTATGGTTATAAATAATTACAGATGAAGGTAACTCTTCATCCCAACTCGAAGAATTTTCCAGTACTAAGCAGCGTAAAGACTGTATTAAACTTCGGTTAAACCGCTCACAAATTCCATTGCTAGCAGGATGCAATGGTGAAGTTCGAATATGCTTTATATTAAATTGCTCTAACACAATTTGAAATGGTTCAGCCACAAACTTCCATACCATTGTCTGTTAATAATCGATTTGGCAACTTCGGTAAGAAAGGTAAAATTCTTTCTTCCAAAGCATTTGCCACTGTGATACTCTGTTTGTCCTTAATAGGCACTACACATGCAAATTTGGAACAGTGATCTATTAATACAATAACATATTTATTACCACTATCAGTAATTGGAAATTGCAACAAATCCATTGCTACAAGATCAAATGGACTATTAGATTTTATCTTTCAAGGTTGGGAGGTATTACATTACTAGAATGTGTTTTTAATTTCTGGCATTCGGGACAACATTTAACCACGTCAGATACAACCTGGTTTGCTCCTAGGGTGCCAGAAATGTTTATAAACAAGGTCTAAAAGTTTGTTTCTACCAACATGGGCCAAATTCCAATGAAGTTTTAAAACAAGGGATACCAATAAATTGAATGAAATGATCATTTGTTTAATTTGGTCTCCCCGAGATCTATATAAAAGATCATTTTCGATAATGAAATCTCGATGATGGGTTTTAAACAATTATTAACGGAGTTGGCCATGTATTAACAGGGTGATTTTTTAAAATATTCTTTTTCAAAAGTCTAATGATTCTGTCCGTCTGTTGGTCAGTCAAAACGTCAGTTTCTCTAATATTATGGTGGGATAAGTCAATATTCTCAAAATTTGGAACAATTTCATTTATGGTTATGATAACCTCATTGAATGCGGTGTTAACAACATCAATCGTTTTTAAATAATTATAATGGATCCCACCTAAACATTTTAATCGGCAAATTTTGTCGGTATGTTGTGATCCAAAAACCATAGGTCTATTATCATCATAATATACTTCACACCGGGATTTAAATACATTACAAAACGCATCCAGAACTTCTGGTATGGGAAATTGTCCGCCGCTTTTTAAACTTCTAATTTTTTTCCTAATACCTTTCTCTTGAAGGTTATAGCGACCTAAGTTCTTCAAAAGTTCGTCAACTATTGTTGCACGTATCTCCAAATGGCTATCCATTGAATCATAAAGGAACAAGGATAGACATCTAAAGACAGCGTCACCGCCTCCTGGAACTTCAATTTGTTCAAAACCCAGGGGTATAAACTCAACGGATGTCGGATTAAATTCAGTTAATTCCCCATGTGGATGGTATTGTCACCGGAGATCGAGACAAGGCATCTGCAACCGTATTGGATTTACCCACAATATGTCTGATTTCAAAATCATATTCATTAAGCTCTTCCCAGGTACGCGCAACCCTCCCATCCACCATACTCATGTTTTGAAGGTAGATCAAAGGTTGGTGGTCAGTATATATTACGAATTTAACACCTTTTAGGAATGCTTTTAAAGATTTTACTGCCCACCGTAAAGCGGTGAAGCTCTTTATCGATAGTACTGTAATTTTTCTGTGGTCCACTGAACGTTGTGGATATGTAAGCAATGGGTTTATGTATATTGTTTTGTTTTTGCGACAAACAGGCACCAGCACCAATGTTTGAAGCATCTACATACAATTCCAGAGGTGAAGCCTCTGGAGAATAATCAGGGAATCCTAACAAAGTGGGATTTACTAAGGCTTCTTTCAAGGTATCAAAAGCATGTTGACAAGAATCCGTCCAGGTGACTGTCTTACCACCTGTTTGAGAAGACAAAGGTTTAGCTATCTGAGAACAATTCGGGATATGGCGTCTATAAAAATTCACCATACCCAGGAATTGCCTTAGCTGTTTAACAGTAGTGGGAACAGGAAATTCTAATGCACCTTGAAGATTTTTATCCAAGGGTTTTATTCCTTCAGCTGATATCTGATGACCCAAAAATTCTACCTCCGTCCGACATAGTCGTGTTTTCTTGGGTTTCAACTTATATCCGTTGGACCCTAAAGCGATGAGTACTTTCTCTAATGTTGTTATATGGTCATTGAAAGTCGCGCCTAGAATGATAATATCATCTAGATACACCATTACTTTATTCCATGGCAATCCAGCCAGCGCAATCATCATTCCGCGCTGAAATGTGGCTGGTCCATTTTTTACGCCAAAAGGCATTTTCATGTACTCATATTGCCCGAACGGAGTTGAGAATGCTGTCTTCTCGATACTATCAGGATCCATCGCGATCTGATAGTATCCTTTAATAAGATCGATGGTGGAAAATAAGGAGTTCCCATGCATGTTATAAATCATGTCAATTAGATTGGGCAACGGGAAGGAATCTCCTTTCGTCACACTGTTAAGCTTCCTATAATCGATACACAACCTCAGAGAACCGTCGGGTTTGCGAACGGGAACTACAGGAGCTGAATAAGGTGATTTACTTGGTCGAATAATTCCACCTTCCAATAAGTCAGTGCATTCTTTTTCGAATTTCTTGAGCCAGAGGCCCTTGGAACCGTCGGACAGGGATTCTAACAGGTTTGTCTGTTTCCAATTCTATTGTATGAGTGATGTTTTGTGCCAAACCGACATCATTGTCACCCGTACTTAAAACATGTGGGTATTTTAATAAAAGAGTAACTAGTATGTTCTTTTGTTCAGTGGACAACGACAGAGTCTTAAATTCAAATTCATGCATTAACTTTTCTGCATTCCAGTAATTTTCGGATTCTATTGGAGTTAACTCTGGTGTTCCCTGATGGATGCTAATATTATTATCCCTAACATTAATTTCTGAAATACTGCCTATTATGGTATTCTTCCTAACATACTGTTCTTGATCTGAGGGATTAAGAACAGCTATCAATACCTTCATTTAACCCGATTTCTATTATGCCAGAGATAAATTGAAGTTTAGGATGACTTATACCTGTAAATTCAACCATTCGATTAGTTAGGTTATTTCTAAAAATTTTAGGTATGGTTACAGCAATCACTTTACAGATATGAGGAGGTATTGTTGTGAATTCTGGGACAAGGCAGTTATAGAAAGGAATAGCAAAGCTAATGTCTTTCCCTACGCTAGTTAGGTTATCCTTATCCCTAAACAATAATTCTCGCCGGGTGAGATCAGGTAATAAATTATTATCTTTAAGAGCAACTGCCCCTAAAATTACGTTATGGGTCATTAATTCTAATGGAACTATGAAAAACTTTATAGGTTTAGTGGTGAAGCCACTATCAAAAACTATACTAGTTTCTATATAAAACTTAATTGGAAATTTCCGATTATGCCCAAATCCACGTATAGCGGTAACTTCTGTAGATGGTTTGGGTTCTATGTTTTTTAATGTAGGCAAGACACCTTCAGTTAATAAGCTAACTCCCGCCCCAGTGTCTATCATGCAGTCTAAGTAACTTTTCCCTGCATCGAGTGAAACATAAACAATCAGCGGTTCAACGTCAGCTTGACAAAGATTTAAATTACAAACAATTTCAGGGTTGTCAGTTTCGTAAGTTTGGTAATCACGTCTACGTCCATTGTCTAAGTCATAGTCATTTTCCTCAGGAGCTTCCAGGTCATTTACTATCCCCACAGTGTGCCCCTTCACTGCGGAGTTGGGAAGTTTTCCGGATCCCCAGGACAATTCCCTTCTACATGGGACTCACCACACATGGTACAGTTATTAACGTACCTTGTCTTGGGTTTAGTCCCACTAGCTGTCCAAGGATCGTTGGTCAAAGTCCTAGAGGAGTTTTCAAAAGTGCGGCTATTATTTCGATTTCGTTGTGGTAAAGGAGTCATTTGTCTAGGGGGACTGTCTGTTCGATTCCGATTATCAGCGAGAATATCTTCATCAACCGAATTCCGATTCCCTCGACCTCGATTCCTTGAAGGACAATTCATCCCCAGATGTTTACCCGTACAGAGAAGGACATTTCATGGTTGGTCTATCATCTGTTCTCATTTCTCTAGGTATATTCCTGCAATCGCTTCTTATGTGGCCTTTGATTTTACAATAGCTACAAATGCCATGTGCTTTGTAACATTCATCTATTATATGTCCCATACGTCCGCAATAAGTACAATTTTTACTTCTTTGTTGTTGGTTGGGACCTCTCTGTGGTTCAATATTACTAAGACGCTTTAAAGGTAGTGTTTCTCTAGTAGGATTCTTATATACGAGCCGTTTTGGTGGTGATCTTTTCAACACTTCACTCCAAGGAGTAGTTTGTGGTGTGATTTCATCTATTTGGAATTACCTCCAACCTCCTGCCTTGGTGTTCTTAAACTGAGACGATGTTTGCATCTCTGATGTTTCTATGTTTTCAAATGGTCTTAATTCTCGATCATACGAGTCAGCTAATAATACTAATTTATCCCAAGGGAACCTTTCGTCTGGGTGCACATTTCATTTTGTATTATGAATTCCCTCAACTTGGATTTGTACAGTAGTTGGTAAACTAAGTATGAAGGCTGTGCGAAGGGATTCATGGTTCTCTCATGTTCACTCCAGGAAAAGCCTGTCCAGCCAACTGTTCAAGTCTTAATGCGAACAAGTTAACGTCTTCCCCAGTCTGACGTTTGGCAGAATGATAAGCTCCTTAGCTTATTCTCATTCCGTTTCTTTTCTTCCTTGCTTTGGTACCATTTCAATAAGACCTCTTTAACAATTCTATATTCTGATTCCGTTTTAGTAATTACTGTATATAATCTCAGAAATTTACCAGATATGTATTTTTCTAACAATCTAACCCATTGGGCAGGACTCTGAGGATATTTCTTCTGGCAATATTCTTCAAAATATTCAAGGAATGTTTGTAAATTGTCTTCCTTCTCATAACTAAATATTTTAGGCTCAATTAATTTAGGTTTTTGTGAATTGTTTATCATGATCGTCAACAATGATACAGCCTGAGTCAATAAAGATAACTGCTGCTGTATTAAATCAAACTGATTCGGAAGAAAGACCACTCGGTGCTTGTGCAACAGGAGGTATCCATGGGTTTGTTCGATATATTCCACTACATGTAGCAGTCACTGGTGTTGTAGGGGTCTGAGTATATACCATTGTTGTTATTGGTATTGTAAATATATTTCCAGTGGTGATGCTAGTATTAGTAGTTCCTACTACTTTCAAAGGGTGAGAGGAACTCATTAACTGAGGCAGTTGGATTTTGACTTGTAACTATTGGAACTATTGGAGATACATTCTCCGTAAGAGTAACTAAGTCGGTCACTACCTCCTCTTTAGCTGTTGTGGTAATCACCCCATTGTTTGTCAGAGTAAGGGTGGCCGTCTTCGCCACTTCCATTTGTCTAGTTAAATTTTCCATTTGCATTGCCAAATTTCCCACTATGCTTTTAACTGCATCTGCGGATATCATATTCTCTGCACTTTGTGTGTCAGTGACCAACTGATCACTTTCATCACGTTGACCGTTCTCCATTTGGGCGAGAAAATCATCTAGGTTAATATTTGAAGTAGCCATATTGCTCTTCTAAGTTTTTTATTTTTTCAAAAAGTAGTTTTCCTCTTTCCAACAAGAAAAACAGAACTTCTTAGATCTATAGAGATATATCTATATATCTAAGGCCTGCCTTCCTATTTGGAAAGTCTATTAAAATTTTCCAATCCTCCTTGAAGATTTCACAATCACCTGTACAGTAACTGCAATATACAAGAGATTAATCAAATAACAAAACAGTATATACACATGTACCAGGTAATCACCCAATACACAAGCATATACCGCCCAACACAAAAATAATTGAGATGATAAACAATACAATTGCGTTAGTATTCAATTCCAAGATAGAGATATCTACCTGTAGGTGTCGAAAGTAAAACGAAGGTATCGTGACACTATCTCATTCACTCCTCAACACATCAAACAGGTCCCTGTTCGGGCGCCAATTTTTGTGTATGTAAGGGGAAGTCAGGGAATGTGGGGATCTGAATTATAGGCAGTGTCAATGTGTTGGTATGCAATGGCGCCCAAATTTCCCTCCAATCACCTAACCCCGATACAAATTAAATTAGTACTTACACTTTGATGGCGTGGAGATGTTTTCACTCCTTTGGCTATTCAATAGTTAAGCAAGAACTTCATCAATTCTTCAGGACCCGTCTGACGTAGTAGCGAACTTGACGATTCACCATATCACAACACCCCCGCTTGGTTCATTTGTAACAAACACACTAAGGTCTTCACACACAGGTAAGTGAACACACCAATAATGATTATATGATTTATTACAACTTTAATAACCCACCCTATAATAAGTTCTATTAACTTGTAAAAATCTTTATTTTACATACATACTATAATTTATTCTAACAATAAAGGTGTATATAATGTAAAAAAAAAAAAGTTCCGCCAGTTCTTAAGGAAATGACTGGACAATTTATGGAGTGAGTCCCAACTGAAAGAAGAACCGTCACCTGGAATGAAGTGGTTAGTAAGGTGTGTAAAGAGTTTTACCTAAATTTTAATAATCTTAACTTTTATGGGTAAGGATCACTTTCAATCCTTTTTGCTTTGTAGGCTTCTAATTTATTTTCAAATCGTCTATATGATCACTCTCATCTATGTTCTCCAATACTTTGATATAGAAGTAAATGTGTGAAAACTCCACAATAAAACCCTACATAGAAAATTAAACATAACACAATTAAAAAAAATACACTTCTTATTATATTATATATTTATCATATATATATTAATTATGTCAATTTCCACATTACATTTGCTTTCATTTTACCTTATGATTGGAGAATATCTCCAAAAGGGTTGTAAGAAAGTCCACTTTGTATGAAAGTCGTCCAACCACAAAGTTTCAATACTGTCAATAAATATATTAAATAATTATTAAGCTTTACGATTTGTTTAATTTATAATCTCAAAACTTTGTCTTTCATGTTCGGTATTATAAGTAGTTCATTTAATTACCTTTGTGTTTTTGAAAATTTAATTTTATTTATTCTTTTTCGTTCCTCCGGTACTACTACTTTTTTAAAAAAACTCCTCACTTCTCAATTTTAGCTGTATTTTATTATTTCGTTGGATATACTTAATATACACTTATTTTATAATCTGTAATATTCTTAATGCTTATAACTCTTTAATTTATAATAATAAACATAATCACTTATTTTTGACTGAAAAAAAAGAAAAAACAGTTTAGTAACCCTAACCTAACAATAATAATTACAAGAAAAGTCTCCCTAATAATTCGATTTGACCAGTGGGATTGAGACTCTCTCAGTCCCAATTCCACTAAGGTCAACACTCCCTTTATACCGCACCCATGAATGTCCGGTCACTAAGATCTGCAACATAAACAAATTACAAAAAATGATTAATAACCTAATACAAAAAATAATGTCAATAACGTATTAATATATTTTATTTTATTTATTTATTTATTCCTTTGTTTTTATTTTTTTTTTTTTTTTTTTTTTTTTTTTTTTTTTTTTTTTTTTTTTTTTTTTTTTTTTTTTTTTTTTTATTCATTTATTTATTTTTACACGACGACGTTTTCTTTCAAGTAGATACGGGTAAACCAACGGTTCTTCTAAACAAGCTCCCCTCGATCTGGTATATGGTCTATTTCCTTCAGTCAATTGTAGTTCTTTAGGTATTGGCTTTAGCCATAGTTTTATCAAATCCCTCGAAGGATAAACTATTAGATTGAGATGATCCTCTATTTTCACTTACTAATGGTGTGTCTTCTTCATTTTCATCTTCACTTCCTGTGTACACCCTAGGTGTTGAAAACCAGTTTGGTTCCAAAGTATTCAATTCAAAAGGTAATGACTCACGATTTACTACTGAGGTCGGCAGAATCATGGCCTGCGACATTTCCCATCTCTTTTCAGCTTCCTCCAACAAGTCAGATGTGTCCCACTGTAAATACGAGTTTAATTCCTTCCTCATTATTAACACCAATTCCAGAGTGGGTTTTCTCTTTCTGGTTTTTCTAGATTATCACTATGATCTGGCGGCCACCCTGGAGAATTTCTCACTAATGCAAGTAATGTCTCTTGGACTTTGGTAATAGCTAATAATTTATCTTTTACTATATTTAATTTCTCCTTATCCACAGTGAATCCCTCAAAGAGAGATTCCTCTTCCTCAAGTTCTTCAAATTCATTCTCAGTTGATCTAACTTCTTCTACTTCTTCTTCCTCTAAGGGTTCTTCACCTTGACTTGCTGGTAGTACTTCATCATCCAAATTCATTGCATATTGTTGAAAGATTGGGTCATTTCGTAAATAATCTGGAGGTACCTTCCATTTTCGTAATTGCCTGTGATGGGCTCTATATTGCTTTCCAGTTTTAACCGCTTCAAGAATATAAGTCACATTATTGGCTTGGATCTGAATGACTTTATAAGGCCCATAATAACGTGGTTTAAATTTATTAAGAGTGAGATCACCCGGCAATTGGACCTTAAGCCCCACCAACTGATCCAAATCGAAAGGTTCAAATCGATAATGTCCTTCACCCCAATATTGATCTATTTTTGGCAAAGGAAGACCTGTATGTAAAGTATGTGCTCTCTTTAAAATATTTTCACATGGGGTCATGTTTGTTTCCGAATGAACTGTATGGTTATAAACCAACACTACTTGGGGAAGTTCCTCATCCCACAAAGAAGGACTAGTAATAGCCATTCTCAAATACTGACTAAGGGTTCTATTCACCCTTTCCACTGCTCCATTAGAAGCTGGTGTATATGGAGTAGTCAGCACATGCTTAATCTCTTGATCTCGCAACAATCCTTCAAATTCAGGGCCGATGAACTCTCTTCCATTATCTGTCAACAACCGCTCAGGGAAGCTTTAGGAAGGAAGGGTAATATGTTTTGTTTAAATGCACTGGCAACCGAAGAACTTTGTTTATTTCTTAAGGGTACGGCAGATACCCACTTTGTAAAATGGTCCACCATTACTACTGCATATTGATTTCCACGTGATGATCGTGGAAACTGGATCAAGTCCATAGCCACCAACTCAAAAGGTCGTGATGTAGCTATTTTTAAAGTTGGAGGTGCAAATATTATATTAGAGATTTTATAAGCTTGGCATTTATAACAAGATGATGTAATATCTGCACAGATGTTATTTATTTTAGGATGCCAAAGTCGTTGGACCAACAATGAATAAAGTTTGTGCCTTCCAATATGAGCAAAACTCCAATGTGCCCTGATGGCTATCTTTGTTAGATATTCATGTGGCACTAGCAATGCGAAATCTCCTGTGTGCATCTCCCTAAATAATCGATTATCCCGCAAATAGATATATTTGTGAGATCTTGCAAATGGTTTCAATATTCCCACAAATGGCAAATTTCTTAATATAGCTCGTTTTAAGCGCTTCAGAGTTGGATCCTGATCCTGTATTCGGTCTAAATCTCTATCTTCAATATCCAACGGATTTATTATATCTTCTTCATTTACTCTTATTTGATGTACTCTCAAAAGTGATGTCTTCCTCCCCACCACTCTGCTGATTGGTCGTTTGATCTTTACTAGTAATTCCCGTTAATACTCGAGTTCCGGTCTCCTGTTCCTCCATAGATTCATCCAACAGACAAAACTCCTGGAATTTTAATGGGACAACTTGATGTACCTTTGTCTGTTTTTCTTCAGAGCATGCTTGAAACTGCATTAAAAGATTATAATGGATGCCCCCTAAACAAAGTACATGACATATGCCCTTTTCAGAGGGGTTCCCAAATTTTAAAGGCTTAGAATCTCCATAATATATGTAAACCTGTATTCCATGTAAGTTCGCAAAAGCATGTATAGCATTTGTAAGTGGAAACTGTCCCACATTCTTCATGAGCTTGTAGTATTTTTGTTAAGTGACGGGCATTCTTACCAGTAGGCAATCCATACTTAACACGATTTTCCATGAGTTCTTGTATCACCACTTCCCTCACTTTCTGATGTTGATCAGGAGTTCCATACAACCAAGTTGAAAAAGCACAGAAAAGGGAATCACCTCCTCCAGGCATCTTCATTTCTGTAAATCCTTTAGGGATTTCATTTGCTCTTTGTACACTTTGATCTTCAAGAATCTGTTCCTCAGGTGATCTAGACAATGCGTCTGCCACTATGTTTTCTTTCCCAGGAATATATCTCAATTCATAATCAATATCGTTTAACTCTTCTAGAGTGCGGGCAACTCGTGGGTTTACTAACGGCATATTATATAAATATAACAGAGGTTTATGATCTGTATGAATGATGATTCTTATACCATACAAGAAAGGCCTCAAAGATTTTACTGCCCAACGTATGGCTGCCACCTCTTTCTCAGTTGTACTATATCTTCTCTCGGCTCTTGAAAAGGTGGTAGAAATAAAAGCTATAGGTCTTTCTTCTCCTTGCTGGTCTTGGGCCAGACAAGCTCCTGCTCCAACATCAGAAGCATCTACATATAGTTTAAGTGGTTGAGCACCTTCCGACCTATCTGGATACGATAAAACTGGTGGTTCTATAAGCGCTTTCTTTAATAACTCAAAGGCATTCTGACATGCTTCGTTCCATTTCAAGGTCTTATTTCCCAGCAATTCAAATAAGGGCTTTAGCCACCACCGAACAATTTGGAATATGCCTTCTGTAAAAATTTATCATCCCCAGGAACTGTCGCAATTGTCTTATGGTCCTAGGGACGGGGAACTTCATGATGCCCTGCAAACTTGAGTCTAACGGAGTCATCCCTTTTTCTGAAACCATATGTCCCAGATACTGCACTTCTTTTCTTAGCATGAAGGTCTTAGATGGTTTGATCTTAAATCCTGTATCTTCAAATGCTCTCAAAACCTTTTCCAATATTTCCAGATGTTTTTCATAGGTTTCACTTATGATAAGGACATCGTCTAAATAAACCATGCACTCATTCCAAGGGATGTGTGCCAAGGCGAATCTCATGCCTCTCTGAAAGGTTGCGGGTCCATTTTTGACCCCGAATGGCATCCTAAGGAACTCCCAATGAGACAATGGGGTGGTAAATGCAGTTTTCTCTATACTGGTTTCTTCCATCTCCACTTGGTAATAGCCCTTCACAAGGTCAATAGTTGTGAAAAATTTCATCCCTTGTAAACTAAACAGCATATCCACTAAATTTGGGATTGGAAAGCTATCTCCTTTGGTGATCTTGTTTAGCTCCCGATAATCTATACATAGACGAATCGTTCCATCCTTCTTTCTGATGGGAACCACTGGAGCCGAATATGGAGATTTACTTCGCCTGATAATTCCTTCCTCTTCCATCTTTTTGCAATTTTCTTCAATTTCCCTTAAAATAGGCCCCTGAAGGCGCCTAACTGGAACTTGAACCGGCTCTTCCGAATCAACGTCTCTATTTTGTGCTTGATTACACTGGTGCAACCAACATCTGAGTCCCCAGAACTCAGAACAGATGGAAATCTACTCAAAAGTTGGACCAATTGTTCTTGTTGTTCCGGGTAACATTTGATTCCTCCAATCGGAAGGCCTGATGAATTTTCTCAGCCGTCCACTCATGAAATTCTCTAGGTTCAGCCTCATCCAGCTCCACCAACTTAATTGAGAGATTTTCTTCTTCTAGGATTTCAATCTCCCCAACCATCAACCCTTTCTTTAACCTCTTTGGTTTGTCGTCATCATTTCTTGCCAATAAAATTGCTTTATTTCTTTTAAATTTCACAACTGCTGGTTCTATACTTACTTTATTTGGCAATCCCGTGTTTGATTCTACTAAGACTATTTGATCTGCATCTATCAATTTCCCTGCTTGAATTTCAACAGTTCCATACTCCTTTGGTTTTAATACAACACTTTCTGTCAACATACATTCCATTTTAAAGATTTTCTTTATCCTTCTATCCACTGCTACAGTCTGCACATGATTCCCGCGTCGTAATACCAATTCTCTCTCGTAGAGATCTGGCAATAGATGTTCTCTTTTTAATATGTCATATCCCAACACCAGATCATACTCAACAACCTGATCAGGTACTATGATGTACCTACTTAACCTTAATGTATAATTTGCTGATAATTTTAAAGCAATGATGACTTCCCCTATAACAGGGAACTTAACCTTTCCAATTCCTTCGACGCTTCGATAGGCGGTACTCTTCAGTGGAGATTTCTCATGATCTAATTCATTAAAACATCGAGCTGATATGAGACTTACTTCAGGCTCCTGTATCTACAAAAGCCGTACAGTCAT
>SEYY01000101.1:2500-17500 GCA_009176605.1 Armadillidium nasatum | reverse complement strand
TCAACAAATCCTCATTCTCTAGCTCATTTACCATACACATTTCACTTTTTGAACATTTTCTTAACATAGGCAACTCTTCCAATAATAACTAATTATCCTGATTACTCATTCTTATAAGAATTTTAGCAAAGATTCATCTGCATCTATCGTAGCATACAAGTGGTTCACAAGACCCTATTTAACCATGCATCTACAGCCTGGTTTTCACTAACATAGAAAAGCTTCGTAAAGCTCAAAGCTCAGCACCCCAAATCATAGCAGGTTGCATCAAAACCATCTCAATAGAACACTTGGACATGCTTGGGAATCAATTTTATTCTTATACACTAAACCCTTTCACATCCGTGATATAGTAGTTTCTAAGATTACTCAAGACACCGTCTTAGATCTTCTCCCTCATAAAACAACCATATAATACAGCAGTATATTCAGAACCTTAACCACCTCACTAAACAAACACATCTGTACTTTCATCATACAAAAATATTTTAATACTCGTCAACCCATCACTTCATCAATAGACAGCCTCCCGATATATCAAGGTCTCAAAACAACCTCCCCTGCAAAATCCAGATCACTGTAGCCGATAATTGAGGGAAGATCATCACTTAAGCCCACAACCCTGTAAGCACATTTAAAATGAACAGAAGTTGTTGCAGTACACTAATTTATATATATATATATATATAAATATATATAATATATATATATATATATATATATATTATATATATAATATATATATATATATATATATATATATATATATATATAATATATATATTATATTTTTTTTTTTTTTTTTGTTACTTGATGAAGAGAATTAAGAATTAAGGTTTGAGTACCAGCAGTGTTGTTTTTTCACTATTGCAATAGTCCTTATCCTTTAATCTTCGCAAAATTTTGATAGTCAATTTTTACGGTTGAATATATATATATATATATATATATATATATATATATATATATATATATATATATATATATATATATATATATATATATATATATATATATATATATATATATATATATATATATATATATATATATATATATCAGACTCTTGAAACTGAAAGTTATCATAAAATCAGAAACTTACTTCAAGGAACTTATGAATATTCTAGGCTTGAGACGTATGCATTGTTTAGTATCCTTCAGAATCTGCCTCATATGGTAAAACTTTCATATATATATAATATATATATATATATATATATATATATATATATATATATATATATATATATATATATATATATATATATATATATATATATATATATATATATATATATATATATATATATATATATATAATAAGCAAAAATATAAATTCGGAAATACTGTACGCTAAATCAAATACATTTGTAGCAGTATTAAAATTGATTGTTTTAATGCAAATGTAATTGGAATATATTATATATATATATATATATATATATATATATATATATTATATATATATATATATATATATATATATATATATATATATATATATATATATATATATATATATATATATATATATATATATATATATATATATATATATATATATTATATATATATATTCTTGTGGGTAAAGAGGGTCAGAGAACTGCTGAATTCCTCCAGAGTTTTTTAAAAATTAAGAGTAGAGCCAAATTAAATCGAACCCATTTCTATGCAACATTTGAAACTTTTCAAGTTAAAAGAAGTTGGGAAAATAGATTAAAGAGTTTGTGTTCCAGACTTCAGACTTTACAAGTTGAGTACATATTTTCATAATTTTTTATTACGGGAACAAAATAACCCTTAAGGCTAAATTTTATTTTAGCAAAAATATTTCCTTTAATAAAAAATTTGATTTTAAAGAGAACTGTTGAGTTCATCACCGGTTGAAATAGACCTCCTATCTTCTTTTCTTGCGAATAAATTGTATTTGGAGAATTTTCTGTAGATAAATTAAAAATTTGAAGAATCTTTTTGATTCCCTGTATAATTATTTCTCGTATTTTTCTTTTTAAGATATTTTCAATCCTTGCCATTTAAATTATGTGAACTTCAATGTATCTTGAAAGGACAATTTATAATTAGTTATTATAAAAATATCGGGTAAAAGACAGTAATTTACATTTTAATAACTTTTCTCCTAATAATTAATGATGGATTGATTATAATGCTAAGCATGGATGTAGTATGATTACTTTTTTGGGGTGGGGGAAATCCCATTTAACTGCATCAAATTTGACTGTGACTTACCTACCCAAAAGTAAATGTATGATTCCTCGATGCTAAAATATAATGGCAGACAACGTCATAAGTTTTATGTGGCCACACTTAAACGTTACTCTCTCATCAGAGTCACTTCATGAATGGTAAATATATTCTCTTAAAACTTCTGAATCCAGACCTTTCTCGACTTCTTCCCTCTTTTCTTACTTTTTGTCAGAAAAACTGTTAGGACGTTAAAGGAGATATCTCTAAAACTTCCTCTGCACAATTCGTTATTTAACAATGTAATAGTATAAAACCGTGACATGATTTAAAATCTGCGCACATGAAATTTTAGAGAAATTTTGTTTTTGTACATGTATGATTTATCATAGCAGTTAAGTTTGGGGTCAGGGAGCTGTACAGGGAAAGACCGAGACTGTTTGGAAGAACTGGTCTCATAAATCGTCAGTGGAGGAGGTATGCGACAGAAGACTTCATATCCTATATAGTGTCCATATAATAAAGGTAGTATTCAAAAGATGGAAAGACTGGAAAGAGTTTGTGAGAAAATAAAATTTATGACAAAACGCACCAGACTCCACCATTTCAGGAGACTTGTGCGAATGGAACCTCCCCAAATATGAAGGACATACTCCATACAGGGATAGATGACACCCCTATAAAGACCAAGAAACTGGGATGAAGTGAAAAATTTTGAAGGGGTCTCAGAACACCTAAGCTCGTAGAAGCTTTTATAGTTTGTATGGTAAGATATATTAATTATATATACTTTCCAAAAAACTAAACAAGAATATTAACAATATTCTAAGGCTTAGTGGATGATGATGTAGTTGTGTTGAAGGTCGTGTTGAGTAGAAAGATTAAGGACCTAAGATTTTGAGGCATTGAAAACAACCATGTTTTCTTCGCTACAATTAGAAGTTTGACTAAGATCAAAGTTTAGCTGAGAGGGACGTCTTTCAAAATGAGAGCACTAATGAATAGTGAAATCTTTGGCATATTAAGGTGATGGTGATGAAGCAATAGAGAAAGGCCATGAATGAAAAGTAGGAAATATTATGGATAAGGAAAAACCCAGAGGAACACCACTGTTATAGTGTGACCAAAAAAGGAAACCCGAGAAAAGGATAGGTACTGAAAGAAAATTTGAAATCAAAACAAAAACAGAAAAAAACTACCAAGAATATTAAAACCGTACGAAGGTTTGAGACATGTGCATGTTCAGAGAGTGTCCCTTGGTGATTTTTTAAAAAAATATCATTGCATTTACCAATTTAACATTTTAGGCCCTATCCTAAATGCAGTGTGGATATTAAATATTTTAATTTTTAATTTGTTTAGAGTAATTCACACTTCATAGGTATTTGCATTCAATAGATATTATCTTCAGTGATTGATTATAAAATTTGTATTACTTATAACTATTTGTAGATAAGAAAACAAATATTTGCGAAGAAAGGCGAAGTTGCTGATGATCTCACCGAGGAGGAAAAATTAAAATTAGAATGTTGTTCAAGTCATCAAATATTAAATGAATTTGTAGTTCCTTCAAAACGTGCTAAAATTAGACCATCTAATACAATTATTCCTTCAGGTAAATACTCGAAAAATTTATATATTTTTTTTAAATGTTGGTTTCTTTTCATCGGATTTTGCATTTCTTTTCATGATACTTTAAAATGGTTTGTTCCTCTCCCATTTCAGAGGTTACTCTTCCCGCTGATGCTTTTCCAGAATATAAAGCTTTAGAAGAGAAAGAAAAAAAAAGTAAATGTGCTTTTGCAAGAGTTACTTCAGGTTAGTATTCTTTTTCATATTACACACACACGCACTATAATTATTATTTTATTTTTTAAAATTTACATTTCACAGGCATTGCCCTATTGGTAGAGGGAAGTTTTTTATGTAGTTTCTACAAAAGATCCGCATAACGGATCGACTCAGTGTATTCAAGTACTTGTGTCAATCACTCTACCGTTATATCACGTTGAATCTGAATTTGCGATCTTTGATGGTAAAATGTTATCTGGAGCAGAACTTGGCTAGACTTACTTTTTTATGTTACTTGTTTGAATCCAGTCAGCATGTGTTTAATGGGTGGTTTGGTTTAAAACTATATTAGGTGTTATGAGGTGGGGAAATTTGAGTGGATTTTTAAGGGAATAAGTTTTTAAATTACTTTTGATATTGTGAATAAGAAGGTATAGGTTGGTAAGAGGACTACTTTCGGGGGATTTGTTTAGTTTGAGGAATATGATGTGTGCAAGTTTCCATAGGGAGGGAAGACAGTTATTATATATCCAGGCATGATTATAGATATCAGTGAAATTTGTTGTGGTTGAGAGACCTAGAAGTTTGATATGCACGTTTGAGAGGTGATTTGTACCCTCAGCTTTAGAGTTTTACAGGTTTATTTATGATAGTGTTTCAATGTGTTCCAAGAGTTAACTAGGTTTATTGAGATGCTTTTTTACTCTTGGTTTATATATATATATATATATATATATATATATATATATATATATATATATATATAATATATATATATATATATATATATATATATATATATATATATATATATATATATATATATATATATATATATATGAACCGACCGGGGCCCCGGCCCCGGCTAAAAATCAGGGAAAACCGGGGTTGCCGGCCGGGGTTAAAATGGCAAATTATACAAAAAAAAAAATTTTTTTTTTAAATTTTCAGCAGATTCTGCTGAAACTTTCAGTGTATATACATTTTTTACCGGTAAGAAAAGTCCATTTCTAGCGTTTTTCCGAGTCTATTACGGTTAAAAGTTTTTTTTTTTTTTTGTTTTTTGTGGAAATTTTACCCTTTTTCAATAGAATGGCGGTGCCAAACCACTTTTTAGAATGAGCTGAAAGTTGGACTATTTATTCAAAATTATATGGGCTACAAAAGCCTCTAATAGACTTTTGTTCCCAGAGTTATAGAAAAAATGTTATAAGCCAAAAACTGACCAACTATAGAAAAAAAAATTTTTTGAACTAAAAAAAATCACCTTTTCAGACAAAAATTTTTTTTTTTAAAAAATACAACTATAACATTTCCTATTTTTGGTGTGTATAGAGGAGGGGTGGGGCTACAAATTCCTCTATGTACTTTATTCGATGAGATTCGTTGGTTTTGAGATATAGCCTTCAAAAAGGTCCATTTTTGGCCAAATTTCAAAAATTCCCAAAGTTTGAGAGGCTATATCTCGCTTCAAACAAAGAGCATTTAAAAATGCACTAAATAAAAATTGTTGCCCTGTTCCTCTTCTAAACAATATTCACAAATAAAAAAAAAATAGTAGGTTGCATTTTTTTTTTTAAATAATTTTTTCCTCCAGAAGGGTACGATTTTTGCAAATTTTTTTTCAAGTGCTTATTACTTTATTCTAGACGTGATATCAAAAATCTATTCCCAACCAATGCAAGAAATTGAGGCAAAGGTGGTATTCAGTTAAATTTTCAGCTCATGTGGACCAGTGGTTTGACCCAGTTATTCATTTTTTTCAACTTTGGGTCCAAATAAGTTTCAAACCGTTATAGACTCAAAAAATTGCTCGAAATCAACTCAGAACTTCGTGAAAAAATTCACATACTTTGAAAATTTCAGCTCAATCAGTCAAATAATAAAAAAAAATTTCAAACAAAATATAAGAAAATTAAGATTTTTTTCTTTTCTGTTTCTTTTGACAGCTCCTTTTCTGCTAGTGAATGTTCATCTTTGTGTTTTGATTTTAGATACTCCAAAAAGATTTGATTGAAATTTTTTTTACTTGTAGCACCCGGAGGTTCTCTTCTAATTTTCTGACTGCAGATGTTACATTTAGCTATTTCGAGCCTATCCTAAAACATTGTAAAGTATTCAAATACTGCAGAAGCTGATCTTTTAGCCATATTGACTGAAAGTATAAACAAAATAATAATTTTTAAATAATGTAGCTAAATGAAACAAGTTTGATACATAGCAATAAAATAACAATGTTATGTATAAATACAGGTTAAATTGATAATTTTATATCTTACATTTTTTCAAACTTTACCTTTGGGACTTACATAAGTAAACGTGTTAAATCACTATTATGAATTAGAATAATTTTTTTTTTTTATTTTTTTTTTTTTAAACTTTAAATATAAAAAAACTAATTTTCTGATTTTTTTTTTTTAGAGAAAATGCATATAATCATTAATTTAAGTGAATGTTGCCTATTCTACTCCTTCCTTACAATTAAATAAACCTTATATCTAATTTTCTTAACTTAAAATTTCAGTGCTTTTGACCTCTTTACAAATTTTAGGAAACCCCGGCCATAACCCCGGCCCTGGCCAAATTCCAGCCCCGGTCGGTCCTCTATATATATATATATATATATATATATATATTATATATATATATATATATATATATTATATATATATATATATATATATATATATATATATATATATATATATATATATATATATATATATAGGTGATTTTTTTCTGTATGGTCTTCCTCCTCCTGTGATAACGGTAAAAACAAAAGGTATAGATGCAGCTCACATCCATAGTTGTTACACTGATTACAGAAAGAAGATAGAGCATAATCAGGAAATATCAAAAGGTATATATATATATATATATATATATATATATATATATATATATATATATATATATATATATATATATATATATATATATATATATATATATATATATATATATATATATATATATATATATATATATATATATATATATATATCATTACCTACTTTAGTAGGTTTTTGTCAGGGGAAATTGAATTTTATGTTTTTCCTGAAAAAGTTGGTTAGTTGCACGAATCACTTAGATTTGAAAAGCAAATCCTACAACGACTAAACCAAGTCAGGAGTGTTTTCTCCGTTACAGCTGACTTGGTTTCAAATTCTGATGGGTGGACCTTCTGTGCTAGGAGCATTAGAGAATATGATATTTTGTATGTTTTATGAACACGTATTTGGCTATGTTTTCTAGTGAGATTGAAGTTAGCGTAATTATACACCAGATGTAATATGTAATTAATGAATTAATTTTAAAAAATTTACAAAAGTTTGGGCCAATTTTTCGTGCCCGTTCGTGTAACCAGATCTGAGGTGAAGCGTCGATTTGCAAATAAGCCTGAGAAAACTGACAACCCACTGCACAACCGTGAACCCATATATATATATATATATATATATATATATATATATATATATATATATATATATATATATATATATATATATATATATATATATATATATATATATATATATATATATTATATATATATATATATATTATTTTTTTTTATTTATCCCAGGTATGAAAGAATGTAATGGAAAATGGATTAAAGATGTAGGATGGAGGGACGCTCTTCATTTGAAATATCACGGAATATAGTAAGAATTCTTTTTCGTTTTAATAAGTTTATTCTATATTACTAGAGAAAGAATAGAAATACTTTAAATTATTACAAGTCCTTATTTTTGATTTCAGTTATATATATATATATATATATATATATATATATATATATATATATATATATATATATATATATATATATATATATATATATATATATATATATATATATATATATATATATATATATATCACCACTTGGGAGTTGGTGGCCTCCGGTGATGGGGTTGGTGCCACCAGGACTCGGCCGCCGGCTTGTCCTGATGCACGGTCTATTTTTTTCATAAATTTCTGCAACATTCGCGGTCTGCACTCTAATTTCCACTTTGTTGAACATCACCTCTCTTCTTCTAGACCTCACCTCTTATTCTTGACCGAAACTCAGATGTTTGAGCGTTCTGATAGCAAACCCTATTTCTGTTTCCTCCTACTGTCTCTATCCTCAATTTTCAGCCAAAGGCGGTTGTTGTGCATATGTGCGCAACGATGTCGTTTGTTCTCGTGTCTCTAATTTGGAGTCTTCCGAATTTTCCACCTTATGGCTTAGGCTCTCTTGCCACTCTACGACTAAATTCATTTGTTCAGTTTATTTATCTCCTAATTCTACTGACTATGCTAAATTCTTCGACTATTTAAACTCCAAAATAGAGCACATTCTCTCTTCTTCTCCTTTCTCTGAAATCATCATATTAGGTGATTTCAATGTTCACCACCGCCAATGGCTTTCTTCTAGTTCTCATGATACAGCTGGTGAACGTGCCTTCCTTTTCGCTATCCAAAACGACCTTGAGCAGTTGGTGCAGCTCCCTACTCGTATCCCTGATCGTCTTGGAGATGAACCCAACATTCTAGACCTTTTTCTAACTTCTAATCCTTCTCCTTATACTGTTAAACTCTTTCCTCCTCTGGGTTCCTCCGATCATCTTCTTATCTCTGTATCCTCTTCTATCTCTTCAAGTCTTCCGCAGGAAAGACCCCCTTCTACGGAAAGGAAACGTTTGTGGCACTTCGGTGCCGCAAGCTGGTCGGACTTGCGGTCGTACTTCTTTGATTTCCCGTGGAATGATTATTGCTTCCGTGGGAGGGGTCCCTCGGAGTGTGCAGAACGCATTACTGAGGTGATTCTCTCTGGCATGGAGGCATACATTCCATATTCTTTCCCTTCTACTAAACCTAACAAACCTTGGTTTAACTCTGCTTGTTCTCGTGCTATCCGCCGCAGGGATGCTGCCTTCAGGGATTACCGTCGTCTTCAAACTCCAGAAACTCACGCTACTTATATTTCATCCCGGAATCGTGCAAAATCTATCCTTCGTAACACTAAAAACTCCTTTCTCCGTAGAAAATGCAATAATCTTTCTGGTTCCTCTTCTTCACGTTCTTTCTGGCATTTTGCAAAAAATGTCAACTCTAACTTTGCTTCTTCCTCTTTCCCTCCTTTAATATCTTCCGACGGCACAACTGCCGTTTTACCTTCGTCTAAAGCTGAACTCTTTGCTCAAACCTTTTGCCTCTAATTCAACCTTAGACGATTCCGGAGCTGTTCCTCCTCCTTCAACCCCCTCTAACTCAATTTATGCCTAAAATTAGAATTTCTTCTAAAGATGTCATTTCTGCTCTCTCTGAGCTTAATACTAAGAAGGCGTACGGTCCCGATGGTATTCCTCCTGTGGTTCTCAAAACTTGTGCTTCCGAGCTTGCACCCTGCCTCGGTAAACTATTTCGTCTTTGTCTCTCTACTTCAACCTTCCCTTCTTGCTGGAAACGTGCGCTCATTCAACCTGTGCCGAAGAAGGGGGACCCCTCTCAACCCTCCAACTACCGTCCTATTTCTTTGAACCTCCGTTCTCTCTAAAGTTTTCGAATCTATCCTTAACAGGAAGATTTGGAAGCATCTCAATTCTTCTAATCTTATCTCTGATCGCCAGTATGGCTTTCGTAAGAAACGCTCTACAGGTGATCTTCTTTCCCTTCTCTCTGAATCTTGGTCCTCCGCTATTCGGCATTTCGGTGAATCTTTTGCTGTCGCGCTGGACATATCGAAAGCCTTCGATAGAGTCTGGCACAAAGCTTTGATTTCTAAACTTCCCTCTTTCGGTATCTATCCTTCTCTCTGTGATCTTCTCGCTAATTTCCTTTCCGGTCGTTCTATAGCAGCTGTTGTAGACGGCCACCGTTCATCCTTTAAATCTATTAACAGTGGTGTTCCTCAGGGTTCTGTACCTATCTCCAACACTTTTTCTACTCTTCATTAATGACCTTCTCTCTATCACCTCATCTCCTATCCACTCCTATGCTGATGACTCCACCCTTCATTATTCCTTCCATTTTGAAAAACGTCCCACCCAACAGCAGTTGATAGACTCGAGAAGGGTAGCCTTGGAGCAACTAACCTCTGATCTTTCTCGTATTTCAAATTGGGGCAGAGAAAACATGGTTGTTTTCAATGCCTCAAAAACTCAGTTCCTTCATCTCTCTCACTCGACACAATCTTCCACACAACTATGATATCTTCTTCGAAAACACACAACTCAATGCCTTCATCTGTCCTTAATATTCTTGGTGTTTCTTTTTCTCGTGATCTTTCTTGGAAAGATCACATTACTTCTCTTTCTAAAAAGCTTCTAAGAGGTTGGGTGTTCTGAGGCGCCTTCAGAATTTCTTCACGCCACCCCAGTTGCTTGTTTTGTATAGAGGGTGTTGTTCGTCCCTGTATGGAGTATGCTTCGCACATCTGGGGTGGTTCCACACATACAGCTCTCCTAGAGAAGGTGGAGTCAAGGGCATTTCGTCTCATCAACTCTCCTGCTCTTACTAACTCTCTACAATCTCTTTCTGCCCGTCGAATTGTTGCGTCACTCTCTCTTTACTATCGCTATTACAACGGACACTGCTCTTCTGAACTCTCTCGTTGCATACCTCCTCCATTGAGAAGAGCTCGTGCGACACGCCTTTCTACACATTCTCATCCTTTCTCTGTCCAACTCTCCGACCCCAGACTTAACCGCTATGCTCAGTCTTACATATACTCTACTACTGGTAAAGTCTGGAACACACTCCCTTCATCTGTTTTCCCAACTTCCTTTGACTTGCATACTTTCAAACGCCGTGTGTCTGGACACGTCGGCCACCATCGACCATGAAAATAGACCTTTCCCAACTCCGGTGGAATTTGGTAGGCCTCTGGCCTTTGCCCACCGGAGGAGACATAAAAAAAAAAAAAAAAAAAAAAAAAAAATAATATATATATATTGTAATACCTCCTCTTGTGAGCACCACCAGAGTTTGGAAATTACTGGAATCTAAGGCCAAATTAAAGGTAACATGTCCCGATGCACAGAGTTTGAAAGTGTGCAAATCAAAAGGAAACTGAGAAAATAGAGAAATGGAGTGTGTTCCAGACTTTTATAAATACATACATACATACACTATATACAGAGATATCATAGCTCACATTGTTCGTCGCTATTATTGGTATATTAAACCACAGCTCAAATATCTAGGAAATATATATATATATATATATATATATATATATATATATATATATATATATATATATATATATATATATATATATATATATATATATATATATATATATATATATATATATATATATATATATATATATATATAATTAAGCGATGCTTTTAGAGTACCGGCGGTATCGGTAATGAATGAAAAATTAATCTCTGCATAGTGGCATTTTTTTGTTTTTGTTTGAACTGTGGTAGTTAAGCTTGCACATTGTTCTTGAAAGACTTTTCTGCTTAATTACTCTCATACTTTCATTGACTATCTTCAGTTTTTTGAAGAGTGTTGCTTCACTCTGCTGATGTTATTTTTATTACAGTAAAAATCGTTCTTCCGAACTTATAAATTGCTTAGCTTCCCTTTTCACGGGGGCGTTCTTTCAGCTCGTCAAATACAATGTCTCCATCATTCTCAGACCCCAGAGTTAACCACTGTTTATTTCATTCTCACATGTTAATTATTGGTAAAGTTTGCAACATCCCCAGTTTGCTTAAATTTTTCCTACTTCTTAAATAACTTAAACACTTTCAAACGCCGTGAATCAGTTCATCATGTCTACCCTTTTTTTATATAACAATTTCCGATTTGAATTGCCCAACTCTGGTTGAATCTATGTACTTCTTTGACTCTTTGACCTTTCCTATATATATATATATATATATATATATATATATATATATATATATATATATATATATATATATATATATATATATATATATATATATATATATATATATATATCAGTTACAATAATAATGAACAACAAGAGAAGTACGAGTTACAGTGTGATCGCTTAAGAGAACAAGTTGTGAGAAATGAAACTTCTTCAAATTGCTCAACTTCAGAACAGCAAGAAATGAGTCTCCCTTGTAAATCATCTAAATCTATAAGGTTATATATATATATATATATATATATATATATATATATATATATATATATATATATATATATATATATATATATATATATATATATATATATATATATATATATATATATGAAATTTATGTATACCCTAATCTAGGCTAAATATGTTTATTTACCACAACAACAACTACAAAAAATTCTAAACCTCAATCTAATTAAAAAATTTAAAGTCAATACTAAATTATTCCATATATTTATTTAATATACTGTGAACGTTTCGTACCTTATCAAGGTCCGTCATCAGCACCTAAATTTAAAACTTTATTTAAAATTCAATTATATAAATATAAATTAATAGTAACAATAATACTGTTGTGGTGGTGTTCAGGTATCTTTGACATGTAGGTTGTGTATTAGGAAGGCTGAGATTTACACACACACACAACAAAATTTTTTATTTTGGTAAGGTCACAAAATAAGGACAATAATGAATCAAAGAAACCCAGCTGTGCTTTTGCAGATGAAGTCAGTTGCCAGCTATGACTGTTAAACTGGTGTTATCATTTTGATGTATTGAGGACCAACTTAATATGAATAATTATTTGGCTGGATATCAGTGCAATAATTGATGACTACTGTAGCATGTAAAGTGAAACTGTGAGATGAAAAATTCACTATAAAAAACAAGTTAAATAAACAAATTTGTCACTTCTAGGCTGGCATGAACGGTTTATAGTTCAGTTTCTACCGCCGAGAACACCGTTTAACTTACATTAGAGCGTATTCGAACATGACGGCTGCAATAATAATAATAATAAGAATAATGATGATAATAATAATTACAAAAACGATAATAAAAATAATAATAATCTTTACTTTTAATTCATTTTTTCAGTTACAGAATTCATACAAACTTTGTATACTTTATATTTGTATTGATACAAAAACTAAAACAGACTTCTTGAAGGGAGAACTCGTCCATTGAGCTAATAATAATAATAATAATAATAATAATGAAAATAATAATAATATTAATTATAAAAATAATAATAATAATAATAATAATAATAATAATAATAATAATAATAATAATAATAATAATAATAATAATAAAATAGCAGCAAATAAAAACCATTACTAACATTGAAATTTATCAACGCCAAAGAAATAATAAGAATGGCCCTTTGGAGAAAAGGACTTTATCATGAATTTTTTATGAAAAAAGTGTATAAGTGTATTTTTATTATCTTTTGGTGTTTCTAAATTATGATCATGATCTTGATTTTTAATTTATCTATTTTATTTATTTTATTATTAAATTTTTTTTTTTGTTGTTGTGTTTCAGTGCCTCAAATAAAACTGATTCCAAGAAGATTACTCCTGTGTTAAGGTCTTCACGCCGTCTATTTAGTGATTCAGAGAGCTGTAGTGGAAAAAGCCTTAATTTTATTAAGAATACAGCAACGCTTCGAAGGTAAAGATTACTCTGTATGTATGAATTTAAACGTTTTAGCATAATGGAAAATTAAGTCTGCTTGGAAACATAGTATTGTTATTTTACTTATCTTTACTATTCTCAATTATTAATATCACTCATCCCCGAACTCATGTTAACTAGTCGATTTAGAGTTTATACTTAATTATTGTGGTACCTTTTTTATTCTTGTATAAGCAATTGTACTACAGTTTTGCAACTTCATTTTTTCTTTAGACTCAAATTTAATCATTGTTGGTGTTGATTTGAAAATTTCCTTTATTTTTGTAGGTAAACGTGTTTTTATTTTTAAACATTCTGAATATTTTAATAAAGTTTAGCTATAAAAGTAAATTTACTGCTCTTAGTTATAACATGCTAGTGTATTTTCAGTGACATAAAAATTTGCTTATGTCCTGTTCTATATAGCGATTGCAGGAACGCCAAGAGCACTGGGTTCAGGTTAACATAAAATGACAGTATGAGTACCTTTTAAAGTCTTTTCTTTGAGTTTGAAGTCTCAATATACTATCTTTTCATATGTGAAACTTGTAAAAACACATAAACTGGACAAGTACTTTTGTTTGTAGAAATTACATTTCAGATGTTGGAAGTGAATATCTAAACTTAAGTACACATTAGAATTATCGATCGTATTCGCAATGAAGGACCAAATATATCTTAAAATTTAATTGTACCCAAATACGAACAATACTTTTTAAGTAATTTTACATATTTTATTTGAAGGTCACCACGCAAACATGCTAGAGATGATAAAAAGAAAGACTTAAAGCCTTCTGATTTGTTATCAGAAAAACTCGTAAAACCTCTGAAAGCATCTTCATCGTCTGCAGTTCAAAGGAAAGCTCCAAAACCAGCTGATCTAACTGATGTTCACAAACAAGTAGGTTAATGCGCTTTATGTATATACTTACGCTTCTTTTTATTTATTGAAGATATACCTTTTATATTTTATTGTTTATAAGCAATAATTGTGTAAAGATGTTAGTGTAAAGAATGTACCTGTAGTTTATAAAATAGGCAACATTAAATTTTTTTTTATTCTATAGAAATTGCGGAATGTTGTTTTGTCAGCTCTTCAAGGTGAAGGAATAACAATGGACCACCAAATATTTAAACTCTGTTTTAAGAAACTGTTTGCTGTTTGCAAACCATTTGCTTTAGACGTCATTGGACAGGGAGCAACCACTAAAAATTTTGAAAGAATAGCAAAATCCCACGTAAAGCAAGTCGTTCAATTCGAAAAGCGCAAAAGCTCCAAAAGGAAAATGTGAATAAGAAAAATTTTATTGATTTTAAGTTAATTGTATTTTCAGTCTCTTATATAAAATTTATGATTTTTTTTTTTATTTTCTCATTACCAAAAAATCTTAGTTCATAAATTTGAAATATTTGTAAATTCCTAATTCTGA
>SEYY01000100.1:251166-253666 GCA_009176605.1 Armadillidium nasatum | reverse complement strand
ATTCATTTGCATGAGTTCTTAAATTCAGTTCTTAATTATTTTGATTATACGCTCTTAGTTGTTGTTGTTGTTGTTGTTGTTGTTGTTGTTGTTATTGTTGATTTCATTGTTGTGGTTAGTTTGTTTTTGCTGTTGTTGTTTTAGCTATTTTGTTTGTTGCTTTTGCTTTAATTGTGGTTATTTTGTTTATTGTTTTTGCTGTTTTTGTGGTTATTTTGTTTGTTGTTTCTGCTGTTTTTGTGGTTATTTTGTTGCTTTTTTTGTTCATGTTGCTGTTGTTGCTTTTTTATAGCATATATATATATATATATATATATATATATATATATATATATATATATATATATATATATATATATATATATATAATATACCTTTAGTGGTAAAATCGAAAGAATTGAAGGGCGTCAAAAACGGGTTCAAACAAGAGCCGACATGTTACGTTACGTTAAAATGTTTTATAAAAGAAAGTTAAACAGAAAATAGAAGGAAGATGTTCCAGACTTTTTAATGCAACGGATATGAAAGATTAGTTTTGAGTCAGGAAAGCTGAAAAGAGAAAGAATGAGACTGCATAGGTAAATGAATTGCACAAACATCTCTGAGAAAAGAATGGGAGTAAATACAGTTTTAAGAAGAGCAGTGTTCTGATGTAATAGTAATAATGTAAGGAGCCTGAAGCAAAAAGGTTCAATGTCAAGAAAGAGACTGAAAAGAATCTGATGTAGTAGTAACAATTCAAGGAAGAACGTAAAGAGACTGAAGTGTCTGATGTAATAGTGATAATATAAGGAGTTTGAAGCAAAATTTTCAACGTCAAGAAAGACTAAAGAGAGACAGTGACAGTAGTGTATTTAATAAGGTTAAAAACTAGGGATGGAGTGAAGTATCGGTATCGGTATCGGCAAATATCGGCATATTTTCCGATACTGTATCGTATTATCAAAAGTATCGGTATCGGTATCGGTATCGGTAGTATTATCTATTTATCGGTATTTATCGGTAAAAATTTTGGTATCGCTCCATCCTTATTAAAAACCCTATAACCTCACTCTTTCAAAGATTAACTGTATATTATGTGTAACCATCTTAAGTATATGACAGACTACAATCCAAAAGGAGAGTGAACGACAATCTTATTCAGAGATCAAGTGCTCCAAGGTCTCCTCCTAACGTCAGCTATTTTCGAAAGCTTGGAACGATTTTCAAAATCAAAAAAGTAATGAAGAATGGAGTCATTTGCACGTAACAGTGGGTAGTTAATGACTTGGCAGTAGAAGATCATTATTGAATAGTTGAAAGAGTTAATGGGATACCACAGAATTCGGATAAACACCAGTATTGATAGACTAAATGTATATAATATGGCTGTGTGATGCAGCAGCTGTCTTCTATAAGAGCGACAGGAAAGGAAAACAGAGATATAAAAGAGAGAAGGATATATACCCCCAAAAAAGGAAGTTTATGAAAAAAAGTTCAATGCAAGGAAGTTTATAAATGAAAGTTTTAGAGCAAAAGCTTCACTGATATGCTGAGGAGCAGAATACCAAGAGAGAGAGAGAGAGAGAGAGAGAGATAGATAGAGAGAGAGAGAGAGAGAGAGAGAGAGAGAGAGAGAGAGAGAGAGAGAGAGAGAGAGAGAGAGAGAGAGAGAGAGAGAGAGAGAGAGAGAGAGAGAGAGAGAGAGAGAGAGAGAGAGAGAGAGAGAGAGAGAGAGAGAGAGAGAGAGAGAGAGAGAGAGAAGAGAGAGAGAAAAGGAAAATCTAAATTTTAATTTTTAGTACTTTAAGGTGACAGAAAGAGATTGAAGTGAATTAGTTAGAAAAAAATTGCAACATTTTCCACGAAGAAAGCAGTACGACAAATTTGAGATCTTGAACGATTTTGAGATGAAATGTAAGTAACAAGAGTTTTTGAGGATTGCAATTTGTGCAAGGTGTCCTTGTGACGAATAAAATAAGAGTAAGTTAAACTAAAGTAATTCATTTAAGTTTTGACCTTGATAAAAAAATTATTTTTAAAATTAACATATATATATATATATATATATATATATATATATATATATATATATATATATATATATATATATATATATATATATATATATATATATATATATATATATATATATATATATATATATGAAAAATAAAAATAATTTTTATAAAAAAATTATAAAATAAAATATAATAATAATTTAAAAATAATAATAATAATAAAATAATAATAATAATATAATAATAATAATAATAATAATAATAATAATATTAATAATAATAATAATAATAATAATAATAATAATAATAATAATAATAATAATAATAATAATAATAATAATAATAATAATAATAATAATAATAATAATAATAATAATAATAATAATAATAATAATAAAACTTGCAAACAATTTCTAAATCTTTTTCATGTTTAGTAATACTTACAGTATTTTTATTGTGTATGTTTTAACTTTTTTAATATTGATATTTAAAACTTTTTG
>SEYY01000100.1:243666-246166 GCA_009176605.1 Armadillidium nasatum | reverse complement strand
TCTACCTAATTGAATGACAACAATCTTCTTCGTAATATTATTGACTTACTAGAATATTTTAGAGGGGAAACTTATATAATTTATTAAATTAGATAACAATTAAATTTATCATTTTATTGTTTGATAAAAATGACGTTAAATGAAAAAAAAAACAATGATACATTTTTATATTAATATTATAATAGATTTCTCATTTAATATTCAGTATTTTTTAAATGTCATTTATATAATTTCTTTGAATTGGAAATTAAAATTATAATTTTTATATTAATAATAATGGAAGAATGATAATTAAATAATTATTGTAAACATATTAAAATAACAGAGTTAAATAAATATTATAATTAATGATAATATGATGTTAAGTAAATTACATTAAGTATAGAAATAATGATGTAAAATTCATGACTAAACATTAAAAAAATTGGAATGAACTATTTTATTTTCATATTTTAATTTATTTAATTATTTAACATATTATTTATTTATTAATTTCATAATTATTTTATCTGTATTAATTTTTTCTTCAGTATTTCAATTTCAAATGAGAATATGAAAAGTGGTTGAGAAAAAAAAAAATTTAAATTTTTCCCGCCAAATTTTTTAAATTTCCCGCTAATTTTTTATTTCAAATAGGTAACAGTTACGTCTTCATCTGAACGTTAAAGAAAAAAGGCGCGAAATTTTGTAAAATTAAATAAACGAGAAAGGAAAGAAAAAGGCCGATAGAAAACATCTGCTTATGTAAGTTTATGGACCAGACAGATTTAAGATACAGATTATTGATGAAAATTAGGGTACAGGGCATAGTAGTGAGGCATAGTCGTCGATGCTATAGAATCCGTTAAACTATATTGAGCTTTACCTACAATGGGTATATGAGTCACATTATTTATATTCTGTGGGAAATAGAGATTTTTTTTCTTTATTTAAGCTATACCCCATTCCCCTCGTAACCCCTCACAAAAAATAAAAGAAAAATCACTCATAAAAACAGTAATTTAAGCCTCCTTTCAATTTAACCCTTTCCTCCTCCCACGCTTCATCGTTCTTTTTCACTTCAAGATTCTAACAAACAAAAAAAAAAAAAAAAAAAAAAAAAGAAAGAGTTTTTTTTTATTTTATTAATAATATTATATATAGTTATATATATATATATATATATATATATATATATATATATATATATATATATATATATATATATATATATATATATATATATATATATATATATATATATATATATATATATATATATATATATATATATATATATATATATATATATAACGTGAGTGTGGGTGTATGTTTATGAACTAAAAAGATGGAAAATATTCATTAATAAATGAGGTAAGATAAAATTAACATTAAAATAAAAGAGTAACTGAGAGAAAGAGAGAGAAAGAAAGAAAGAAACGACCAAAAAAAGAGGAAAAAAAAAAGAGATTGTGGAAAGAATGATATATTAAATGAAAAGAAAAGAAGAAGAAAGAAAGAATGAAAAAAAAAAGAAAAGAAAGAGAAGAAGAAGAAGAAGAAGAAGAAGAAGAAGAAGAAGAAGAAGAAGAAGAAGAAGAAGAAGAAGAAGAAGAAGAACAACAACAACAACAACAAACAACAACAACAACAACAACAAATAATGGCATATTTCTCTTAATTAGATCTAATTTCTTTTCAGATCTAACTCTTTCTTTTATTAAATTTCTTCTAGAGTTTGTAAGTTATAACTCACTGTCGTCTCTCTCTCTCTCTCTCTCTCTCTCTCTCTCTCTCTCTCTCTCTCTCTCTCTCGTCTCTCTCTCTCTCTCTTCTTCTCTTTTTTTTTTTTAAACAGCACTTTTCTTTTAAAATTTTTTTTAAAATATATATTATATATATATATATATATATATATATATATATATATATATATATATATATATATTATATATATATATATATATATATATATATATATATATATATATATATATATATATTATATATGCGTGTGTATTTGTGTTTCATGTCCCGTATTGGGTATTTAAAGTCACTTCCCTTGTATATAAAACCAAACTTATTGCAATGCATTTTTTGGATGAATTTTTATTTGCGTTATTTTCTTGTTATTAAATTCTGAGCTTACGAAGGAAAAAGATGGAAGGAAGAGAAGGAAAAGAGGCTAAAAATGGTGGAAGGAAAACACGCGAAAACGTAATTTTTTGGATAAAAGAAGGGGAAAAGAGAGGGGAAAAAAATAATACGAAAAGAGATAAAAAGGAAAAAGGATTGGAAAATATTGCGTTTTGTGGAAAAAAAAATGTAAAAAATTATTAGAGTTAGAGTAATAAAGAACGAAAAGGGGATTTGTTAAAATAAATGGAAAATATATTTAATACGAATATTGAAAATAAATGAGAAAGTAAATATATAAAAAAATTAAATATATAAAATTATAAATTAAAAAATAATAAATAAGAACTCATTAAAAATAAAAATGAATAAGAAATAAATAAAA
>SEYY01000100.1:211166-213666 GCA_009176605.1 Armadillidium nasatum | reverse complement strand
TGATCTTACAACATTAAAACAATGCATCATAATTTATTCATGCATACATAACATTCATAACATACATCCTAAATACATAAATACCCAACGGTATTAGGTAGAAGTAGATAGGTAGGTAGGTAGGTAAGAGAGAGAGAGAGAGAGGAGAGAGAGAGAGAGAAGACAGAGAGAGAGAGAGAGGAGAGAGAGAGAGAGAGAGAGAGAGAGAGAGGTTACGCTTTCCGGTTGCTAACTACCGAAATAACTTTTTAGTTAATAAGTCGCAAACTTAATATTTGGTAGCAATAAAATTATTAATTAAAGGCACGTCCCCCAATTACATTATTTTTATAACCATCCGAAACCTTATTGCTCAAATAGATGAACATACACATAAGTACACACACATACACATAAGTATACACACATATACACATACACACACATACACATACACACACAAATTCACGTACATTCAAATACCTACATACGTACTCGTTTTGCAGTCAATATTTACACATAAGTACACACACATACACATAAGTATGCACACATACATATACACACACAAATTTACGTACATACAAATACCTACATACGTACTCGTTTTGCAGTCAATATTTTTGAACGAGAAATATGATAAGCTCTTTATTATATTTCATTATTAATTGACTACTATAAATTTTTTTTTTTAAATATATATTTTTTTAAATAGTTTTTGAATTGCAAATGGAACCGTTCGCTATTAATTTAGTTATTAATTAAAATTTGGGTGAATAAATGTAATTTTAATTATATATTCAATTCTCTTGTCTTTCTTTTTCATTGTTATATTTTTCTAATTTTTTTTATCTCTTTGTCTTTCTTTTTCATCGCTTTCTCTTTCTAATTTTATATCTCTTCTTTGCCTCTCTTTGTCTTTCTTTTTCATCGTTTTCTCTTTCTAATTTTTTTTATTCTTCTTTGACTCTCTTTGTTTCTATTTATTTCTTATTCTTTTTCTCAAATTTTTTCACTCTTCATATCATCCTGTTCTCTTTCTAATATTATCTCTTTTTCTTTCTTATCTCTGTCTATTTCTTATGCTCTTTTTCTAATTTTTTTCTCTGTTTTTGTTTCCTTTCTAATTTTCTCTCACTTTCTCTCTACCTCTATCTTTTTGCTGATCTCTTTTCTATTTTTTTTTGCCAATCTCTTTTCTACCTCCTGCTCTCTTTCTAATATCCTCTTTCTATATCTCTATCTATTACTTGCTCTCTTTATTTTTCATTTCACTCTCTTTTTCATCCTTCTTCGATCTCTTGCTTTATTTTGTCTTTCTTTTCTTGTTCTTCTATTTCTCTCTGTTTTTTTTTTTTTTATTCTTTTTTTGCTATTTCCCTTTTGCCTATATTTTTTTAATGCGAAAATTCGGAATAAGAACTGTCGAAGACAATGAAATTATTGATGCTTATTATTTATTTATTAAGAAAAAATGGTGCACATTTTGCTTAATATTCCTTCTAAATACACGTTAATACATATGTATAAACTAGAGTAATAATACTATATTAAATCATGCTGTAAAATAATTACTGGGTTATTACCTATATAAACATAAAATTTTGACTTGCTCCAAATTACAAGGCTTCAAATTTTTAACCTAAATTTTTGCTTTATTCAAGGTAGATTTTTGCTTCATTTATTTTCACTTCTGCTTCGATAATAAAATCTAATTCAATATTGGAAATTATGATAAAATATTAAAATTACTAAACTTCGAGCTAAAATTTAGACTTAATTTGACTAAAATTTAGACTTTAGCTTCAAATATTTATATACATATTATGGTTAAATATTAAAATTATTAGGCTTTGAACTAAAATTTAAATCTAATTTGACTAAGACTTAGATAGCTTCAAATATTTAGGGATTCTTAAAGTAATAAAGCTTGGCTTTAAATAATAAACATTTTTATCAGATCTTAAAATTACTAGACTTTGAACTTAAAATTTAGACATTTGCTTCAAATATTTAAACATGATTCAAATAAACTTGTTTTTAAATAGGAAATATTAAAATAATAAACATTTCTATCAGATTTTAAAATTACTGGACTTTGAACTTAAAATTTAGAATTTTCTTTAAATATTTAAACATGATTCAAATAAACTTGTTTTTTAAATAGGAAATATTATAATTAGATCTTCATTGAAAGCTGTGCAACTCTCTTCTATTTATTTTAATATAATATTAAAATTATCAGACTTTGAACTTAAAATTTAAACATTTGCTTCAAAAATTTAAACATACGCTTCAAATAAACTTGTTTTTTAAATAATAAATATTAAAATTAGGTCTTCATTGAAAGCTGTGCAACTCTCTTGTATTGATTTGAGTATAATTCTATTCCCTGCTAAGCATGATGGAATACTAATATACCTCTTTTCTTTTCAGAGAGCCGCGCTAGCTGAAAATGAAGTACACTCTCTTAAGGAACAACTGGACACATTCAAGCTTCAAAAAACCAAAGAAAACATCA
>SEYY01000100.1:138666-141166 GCA_009176605.1 Armadillidium nasatum | reverse complement strand
AAGAGAGTGAGAGAAAAGGTGAGAGAGAGAGAATCAGATTAAAATGACGTTGTCTCTTTGGACTCTTTTCTTTCTTTTTTCTTTTTTTTTATTTTAACTGATCTTGTGGGTTTAAAGCCAATCTCAAAGTACTTATTGCAATTCCTTTTCTTTTATTTAGTTATTCATTTATTTATTGATTAATTTTTATTTACTTATTTGTTTTTATTATAATATTTATTTAATTATTTATATATCTATTTGTTTTCCTTTTTTATTAATGTTATTTATTTATTTTAATTTTATTACTGTTATTTTATTTTTCATTTATGTATTTATGTATCTATTTTTCAATTAATTTTATCTAGGCAGTTAATTATTTAAGTAATGTTTGATGAGTTATTTTTTATATATTTTTTTATTTTATGCGTTTGTTATTAATCGTTTACTTTCAAAAAAAATTTTTTTTATTTTTTTTTTTTATTTATTTATTGTTATTACTTTAAATTTTCCATATTTTTTTTTATTCACTTATCTACTTAATTTTCAGTTTAATTTATTAATTTTTTTTGTTGTTATTTAATTATTTATTTTCATTTTTTTTATCTATTTCTTCGTTTATTTACTTAAATATTACACTATATTTTTAATTATCTACTGTAATTACTTATACACTTTTCATATCTGTGTTGCATTTGATTTATTTCCATCTTAAATGATTCACAAATGATAAAGAGTTTGTTTTAATTCTTATGGAAAAAAATATAATACTGTTTATTACTGTTTATTACTGTCTATTACTGTTTAAGCACTATAAATGGGAATTTGAGGGGTGTTTTCTGGCATTGCTAAGCATCGATATCTTCCTCCACATTAATATTTATGATTAAACAGCTTAATCGTTCAATAGATCTCTGGGTTCTAAATTAGATATTTGAGACTACAGATGTATATTCGGGACAGATAATCCTATTTGTTTATAAATTAAGGATTAGTGAAGTGCGTCACATCCTCGTCTGTACATACCCTGGGAATGCGCATCCACACTCCCAGGCTCACGCTCACGCTCATACCCACGTTCAAGCTCATGCCCACTTTCACGCCCAGGTTCACGCACACACCCACACCCACGCACAACTGCAGATAAACATCATAATCCGTAATTAGATACTAGTATCATCAACTGGATATCCCCTTCTGCATTTTTATATTCGTAACTCCAATCGGCAATCCTCATCTAAAATTAGACAACCGCCTCCACAGTTATCATCAACACTAGTTAATCATCAAACATTTTAATTTACACTCAATAACTAATTAACGCAGATTTATTATTTAACCCTTGATTAATCTTTATTTCACGTTCTTAATTATTTCAGTTGTCAGTCTTTTGAAAAAATCTTTTCACCTTTCAGCAGTGGTAGGGAGAGCAGAGGGTCTCTCGAAGGTGGTCTTTGTTTACCCCCAAGGTCTCTTGAAGGTCTTCTGATAGATAGGAAGTTGGATCAAGAAATTAAAGTTCCTTCTTCTGAATTTGGTAAATAAAATTTTGTTCCTTTGTGACTATAAACTTTAATCACTTTGGTACTTCATTCAGAATATAATTAAAATTATTATATATCTTTTTATTAGGTAAATATTTTATTAATATGTATTTGATAAAAGTGTACTGTAAAGTATAAATAATCTAATAATAATTATAGATTTAAAATTTAAAATTATAAATCTCTAATTGTAATATCCTTTTTCTATTATCTTGACAACAGGGAACTCATTGTCTCACTTTGGTCCAAGTCCATTCCCTCATCCACTTAGGCATCATCTACATCCCCAATTAGGAACCCCATTAGCTCCCCCTCCTTTAGTATCACCCCTTCAACCGTTAGCACCTCATCCACCTCCTGGTACACCTTTGCATCATCTTTTGGGCGAAGAATGGAGGAAATCGTACGAAAGGACAGCATTAGATAGACATTCATTGGTATCAGGTACAAGAAATTTCTTTCAAAAGAACTATTTTTGGTCTCGTATATTCATAATGTAATTTCTTTAGTTTTAAAATTTCCCTCTATACAGCGAGCTTTGTTTCCATAGGCCAAGTTTCCCCAGACAGTGGTGGCATTGGAGGAGTCCCTTCAGCAGCTCAGAGCGAGAGATCAGAATCCAGGGAATCCCCTTCAGGTGATGTCAATATGAAAAGTCCGTCTTCGTTAGCGAACGGTTATATGCCAGAGAGCAAAAGTCCTTTCCAGTCAAGAGATGACCGCTCCCCTTTCAAGGATGACATGCATCCCTTGGCGTACAAATTTGAAGACAGAATTACGGGGGAATCTTTAATCCCTAAGGGTGACCCAATGGAAGCAAAACTACAAGAATTACTCAGGTATATAAGGTACACAATAAACTCTAAAGATTTTGAAAGAAACTCTAGAGTCTTATTCAAGAACGACACACTAAACATAATGGTTTTTATTGCCATTTCTAGTCAGTTTATTATTAATATTTTGAATGCTGTATTCCA
>SEYY01000100.1:97500-100000 GCA_009176605.1 Armadillidium nasatum | reverse complement strand
GTATCTTTTTTTTTATTGTAAACTTATCTATCTGACTTTTCTTTCTGTCTCTCATCACCTCACGAAAAAGTAAGGCGAAAGACAGTCTGAAATCCCAAGGTTGCAATTACCTAAGTTTGAGATCAATACGTTCCATTTGAGAATAATCTCTTCTATAATATGTCATTAATAATCTGAGAGATTATACTTTATGCTTTCTATTGACCATTGAAATTTATCTTATTCCAAATGATTTATCGTTCTCTTCTCGGGTTATGGATTAAAAAGGATTATTCAATTACACTAATTATAAGATAAAAAAAAAGCCGTTTTATGAAAAAAATGTATCATTCTTGTTGTATTAATTAACTTGTATTGTTGTATTAATAGCGATGAGAAAGGAATCAAAACTTTATTGTCTTTTATATTATAAGTACAGATACACACATACGTACACAGACATGTATATATATATATATATATATATATATATATATATATATATATATATATATATATATATATATATATATATATATATATATATATATATATATATATATATATATATATATATATATATATATATATATATATATATATATATATATATATATATATATATATATATATATATATAATATATATAGAGAGAGAGAGAGAGAGAGAGAGAGAGAGATCTTCACGTTTTCACTGTTTCCTCTTCTCTTTCTTGGTTGAAGATTTTTGATGAATGTCTTCATCCAGCCCCACCATGCAACCTTGCAAGGCATGGTACTTAGAATAATAAGTGCATATATATATATATATATATATATATATATATATATATATATATATATATATATATATATATATATATATATATATATATAACTTTTTTGGCAGGTTCTCACAAAGATGGTGGACTAAGAGCCGAAGAAACCGTAACAGAAGAAAGAATTCAACACATTTTAAGCGAAGCTTCAAGAGCCATGACATCGACCGTGGCTATTCCGAGCACCACTGGACTTATTCCTTTACCACATCCACAACACCAACAACAACAGTCTCAAAACCATCAGAGTCAGCAACCGCCGCCTCATTCTCTTCCCAATTCAGGTGTCTCCGTCGATCAGGATTCAAGAAGTACTGATTCTAAGTCTCCAGCAAGCTCAACTCATTCTCCAAGGTTAGAAATTAAGATAAGACCTTTACTTAGAGTTATTATTTTACAGTAAATAAAATCTAATTATAAAATAAAGAAAATCAGTTTTCACTTGCCGAGCTATAACTAATCTTAACTGTTCATAATTTGAATTAACTTAAAATCTGCAACTTCATTTATTCTATTACACTGCAAAAATTGTCCTAACGAATCGTTGGGACAAGTGGCAAAATTGTCACAACAAATTTTTCCTGTTATTTTCTTATTGGAAAATAAATCGGGGAATTAACTTTAACATGTCTTTTCTCTATTGAAATATTTACTGTGACAATTTTGCCACTTGTTCCAACGGTTTCGTTAGGACAATTTTGCCACTTGTACCAACGATTTCATTCGGACAATTTTTAGCAGTGTATGAAAACCTTTAATCGTTGCTATTTCTAAAATTTTTAGCCCTCTTGCGAGAGATAACCGAATCAGAATACGTAAAGAAGGTGAAGAAATATCTCAAGACAAAGTTGCAAGACTTTACCAAGAGGAACTCGTGAAGTTAATGCAAAGAAGCCACCATCATGAAAGCCAGATTCCTATGCCAAGGGACTCTCAATACCCTGGATTGTTGTTTCCTTTCCTTGGACAATCTTTTCTTTTCAACAGAGGACAAGAGGAAATGAAAATGGCTCTTGATGCCTACCATCAAGAGCTTAGTAAAATTCAAGGGGCATCTGTTACTGGATTAGGATTAGGTGCTGCAGGTTAGTCCACCAAAATATATATATATATATATATATATATATATATATATATATATATATATATATATATATATATATATATATATATATATATATATATATATATATATATATATATATATATATATATATATATTGAGAATAGTTTGCCTCTACTGTAATTTTTAGTTTATAAACCAAGAAAAAAGAATATCTATTTACGCTGCTTCGTCATTTATTAATATTAGAAATATTTTTGAACTTCCAAATTTCTTTTTTTTAAATTAAGTTTATTTAAAAAAAAAATAAATAAAAAAATATTTTAAACAAAAATTAAAAAATTAAAATCAAAATTAAAACAAGAAAAAAAAAAAAGAAAAAAGAAAATAATAACTAAAATAGTAATTAACATAAGTACAAAATTTAAAATAATAAGAAAATTATATAAATAAAGAAAATAAAAAAAGTTTAGAACCCAAAATTGCAAAACACTAAAAAGGTAATAGTAATAAATAAGTTAAATACGAAAATGAAAGTTTTTAGAATAAAAAAATTAATTTTAAAAATATTTTTTTTTTTTTTTTTTTTTTATTATTATATATATATATATATATATATATATATATATATATATATATAT
>SEYY01000100.1:90000-92500 GCA_009176605.1 Armadillidium nasatum | reverse complement strand
TTCTTTGCTGTCTTGATAAGGTAAAGCAAACTTATTGACAGAAGAACAATTAATATTTATAATTAGTTAATATATATATATATATATATATATATATATATATATATATATATATATATATATATATATATATATATATATATATATATATATATATATATATATATATATATATATATATATATATATATGTGTGTGTGTGTGTGTGTTTGTGTGTGTCTGTATGTGTTTGTCAGTGATGAGTGAATCCGAATCAATTCGAAAGTTTATTCATGGACTCTGATTCAATTCGGATTCGAGAATTTCCAAAAATGGCTGCATTCGGATTCGAAGGTTGCCGGATTTGCCCATCACTGGTGTGCATATTAATCTCCTTGATTTAAATAATTAAATGGTTTAATTTTGTTTCTTTTTTTTCTTAGGCATTTCATCTGCCATCAGTACGACCTCTCCTTTATCAAATTTGGTTACACCGATCAACAGCATCGCCTCAATTAGTAGCACCAGCAGTAGTACGAGTAACGGGAGTGTAGGATTAGAAGATCCTACAACCACTACAGCTTCTCCTCTTCAAAGGATGGCTTCAATAACAAATTCCTTAATCACTGGCCCGCCTTTATCGAGTGGTATCCCTATGAATCAGAAACCAATGAAAGCAGTTCTCCCGCCCATCACTCAACAACAGTTTGATCAATATTCTTCAATGAACACCGAAGATATTGTTAAAAAGGTGACAAAATTATTAATTTGCTCTCACATTTTTTCATATATATATATATATATATATATATATATATATATATATATATATATATATATATATATATATATATATATATATATATATATATATATATATATATATATATATATATATATATATATATATTCAGCATCAGTTTCATCTTTATTCCTCAATGAACACAGAAGATATCGTTAAAAAGGTGATAAACTTAATCATTTTCTTCCACCCTTTTCCCTCAGACTTTTAGGAATATCGATATTTTAATATCGATATTAATCGATACAATGTGCTTGATCTTTGATTTTATTCCTTAATTGACTTTTATGAATATTCACATTTTAAATAACGATATTAATCGAAAATTAAATTTTTGATATTACTTATTTTTTTGATCTTTATGAATATCGATATTAATCTATTAAAAGATTTTTTGCTAATCAGTTGAAACCACAAAACATTTCAAATATCAAGTCAACCACTTTGTATCGATATTTATCGACTTTCATATATATCAATATGAATCGATATTAAGGTTTCAAACCCTTAATTAAAAGAACAAAATATCATTCATATCATATAAGTCACTTTTTCAATGTTCAACTCTATTTACAAATATTAATAATGGTAACTGAATGATATCTCTACTTTAAAAGTAAGTACAAAATATTACCTTAGATGCGTATCTATAAAATGATAATGATAATAATTATAAAATTAGAATTATTATAATTATAATGATTATTAATAATTATAAAATATTGCCTTAGGGCTTAAATGTATTATTAATAAATTTAACGATGATTAAGATATTGATAATTATATAATCATAATGATAACGGTAATGATAATGATGCTTATGTTGAAAATGATTAGTAATAATAATGATGCAAATGATGGTAATAATAATATTAATAATAATAATAACAGTTAGTAATTATAAAATGTTAATATTTATTGTAAAGAATTAAATAATATTAATCATAATTGTAAAAAAATGCAATAATAACTAATAATAATAATAAATAATAATAATAATAATAATAATAATAATAATAATAATAATAATAATAATAATAATAATAATTAATAATATTAATAATAAATAATAATAATAATAATAATAATAATAATATAATAATAATAATAATAATAATAATAATAATAATAATAATAATAATAATAATAATAATTAATTAATTAATAATAATAATAATTAATAATTAATAATTAATAATTAATAATTAATAATTAATAATTAATAATTAATAATTAATAATTATTCTTTAAATAATAAATAAAAATTCCTATTGTATATAATTGTAAATAATAATAGTAATAATAGAAATAATTTATACTAGTAATTATATTAATTAAAACAATAATAATTATAATCATAAATCAACTATAATAATAACAATAATAAAATAATAATAATAATAATAATAGTATTAATAATAATAATAATAATAATAATAATAATAATAATAATAATAATAATAATAATAATAATAATAATAATAATAAATTGTTAAATAAATAAATTAAAATAAAAAAATTTAATGTTTTATTAACTAATAATTGGATTAAATGCTAATTACCCAATAGAAATGATCTCTATTAGCAATCTATTTCGACAGCTTTACATCTGTATATAAACATGTCATTACCCAGACATAGTAAAAATAATAAATAAATTTATTTATCATTATATATTTATTTATTATAATATAAATAAGCAACTGTCAATAAGCAAAT
>SEYY01000100.1:82500-85000 GCA_009176605.1 Armadillidium nasatum | reverse complement strand
TCTTTATTTTTTTCGTTTTTGTGAAACGTTTTATATATATATATATTTTTTATTATGTAAAAAATAGTACTGTATTATTATTATTATTAATTATTATTATTATTATTATTATTATTATTATTATTATTATTATTATTATTATTATTATTATTATTATTATTATTATTATTATTATTATTATTATTATTATTATTATTATTATTATTATTATTTATTATTTTGAAACAGATTAAGGAGCAACTGAGTCAGTACAGCATTTCTCAACGGCTCTTCGGCGAGTCCGTTCTTGGACTCTCTCAGGGCTCCGTTTCAGACCTTCCTCGCTAGACCAAAACCATGGCACATGCTAACACAAAAGGTAAATTATAAGGTTTTATTGCGCATGATTTGATGCTCAGTCTCATATATATATATATATATATATATATATATATATATATATATATATATATATATATATATATATATATATATATATATATATATATATATATATATATATATATATATATATATATATATATATATATATATATATATATATATATATATATATATATATATATATATATATATATATATATATATATATATATATATATATATATATATATATATATATATATATATATATATATATATATTCTTATATAGGGAAGAGAACCATTCATTCGGATGAAGATGTTTTTGGAGGACGATAACGCAGTTCATAAGTTAGTTGCTTCACAATATAAAATTGCTCCAGAGAAACTTATGAGAACAGGTGGATATGGTATTCCTCCTCGTAAGTGCTTATTTATGAAAATCAAATATGACAAAAAACTGAAAAGAAAAGTCTTGTCGTTTGAGATTTAATCGGTTGTTTTTTTTCTTTTCTTTCATAACAGCCAGTACAAGTAAACCTCATCATATAAAGCTTCCTCCTGACCTTCCAAAAACATCTTTAGAATCCCCATTGCCACCTGTAGGGATTCCTTCCTCTCTTGGTCTTACATTGCCACCTCATCCTCACGCGTATGACGCGAGAATGCCTCTTCTTGATCCACTGAGAAAGGTTAGTTTAGTTAATAAGCTTATTTTTGAGTCGTTATTAATTTGTTATTGACTTTATAGATTATTTTTCGGTAAGTTCATTTTAACCGATTTTCGTAGGTCTTTCCTTTTCAGGCTGGATTGCCTAGCATTAGAGTGCCAGGGCCTGTTGCTCCCTCTGTTTATGAAATGGCTGCACTCACTCAGGATTTGGACACTCAAGTTATTACTACCAAAATAAAAGAAGCTCTATTGGCCAACAATATTGGACAAAAGGTATGACTTTAAAGCAAGTATATAATAAAAACAATCAGAAGTGTTTGTGTGATGTGTTCTTATTATATATATATATATATATATATATATATATATATATATATATATATATATATATATATATATATATATATATATATATATATATATATATATATATATATATATATATATATATATATATATATATATATATATATATATATATGTATATATAAACATATATATATATATATATATAAAACATATATATATATATATATATATATATATATATATATATATATATATATATATATATATATATATATATATATATATATATATATATATATATATATATATATTTGCAGTTATTTGGTGAAGCAGTTTTAGGCTTATCTCAAGGTTCAGTCTCTGAGCTGTTGAGCAAACCTAAACCTTGGCATATGTTAAGTATTAAAGGAAGAGAACCATTCATTCGCATGCAGTTATGGTTAAATGACCCTCACAATGTTGAAAAATTGCAAACTCTCAAAAATGAAAGAAGAGAAGCAAATAAAAGAAGAAGAGGACTTGATCCATCTGCTGAAGTTTCTTCTGACTCTCACGACGTATTTCAAGCCCCTTCACCAGGTGGGTCTTCTAAGAAAGCGAGAGTGCTTTTCTCTGAAGAGCAGAAAGAAGCACTGAGATTAGCTTTTGCACTTGATCCTTATCCCAATTTAGCTGCAATAGAATTTCTCAGCCAAGAACTTCAATTATCTACCAGAACAATTACTAACTGGTTCCACAACCATCGAATGCGATTAAAGCAACATCCAGGAAGTCCAGACGGAGGTATCTCTTCTCCACCAAGAGATTTACCAAACCCGTCTCAAACCCCCTTCGATCCCCTTCATTTCCGAATAATGCTTTCTCAACGGTTAATGGAATTACGCAAAGAAAAGGGATTACCCCCAACATTGCCAGGTTTGGGAGCAGGATTGCCTACCAGCTTACATCCTGGTTTCTTTTCTCCTATGCCTCCATTCTCAATGGCTAATTTAAGCATATCTCCATCAGACAGATATGCTTCGGGTGGCCTGGACTTGTCAATGAAAAATGAACATGATGGAGATGATTCAAATGCTTCTTTTATTGATGATGATTCCAATATATCAGGTGGTATGAGCCCGAATGGAAACAGGTCTGATGGAGATGATTTTGGGGA
>SEYY01000100.1:75000-77500 GCA_009176605.1 Armadillidium nasatum | reverse complement strand
TATATATATATATATATATATATATATATATAGATATATATATATATATATATATATATATATATATATATAATATATGATCTCTCGAATATTATTATTATTATTATTATTATTATTATTATTATTATTATTATTATTATTATTATTATTATTATTATTATTTATTATTATTATTTAATGATAAATTATATTTAATTATTTTTATTATGTTGAATATATTATTTTAAACACTTTTCGTATTTTTTTATTATTTAATTATTTATATTATTATTTATTATTTTTATTATTATTTATTATTATTATTATTATTATTATTATTATTATTATTATTATTATTATTATTATTATTATTATTATTATTATTATTATTATTATTATTATTATTATTATTATTATTATTATTATTATTATTATTATTATTATTATTATTTATTATTATTATTAATTATTATTATTATTTATATTATTATATAATAAATTAAAAAAAAATTAAAAAAAAAAAAAAAAAAAAAAAAATTATATAATAATATATATATATATATATATATATATATATATATATATATATATATATATATATATATATATATATATATATATATATATATATATATATATATATATATATATATATATATATATATATATTCGTTCACAATATGGTTATCTTGTAAAGTTCTTTAGACAGTTTTATTATTATTATTCTTATTATTCTTATAATTATTATTATTATCATTATTATTACTATGAATAATAAAATTATTGTTGTACATATAATATTCATATCATTCTGTATGTCTTTTGAAGTTTCTAAATTAAAAATATATGTCTGTATTTCTACAGATTCTGTGTTTTCTTCATAATCCCTTTTTTATAATTAATCTTTTAATATTATAACTTTTAAAGTTGTTTTAATTATTATTATTATCATAAATATTATTATTAATTTTTATTATTTCATTTTCATTACTATTATTATTATTATTATTATTATTATTATTATTATTATTATTATTATTATTATTATTATTATTTATTATTATTATTATTATTATTATTATTATTATTATTATTATTATTATTTTTTTATTATTTATTATTATTATTATTATTATTATTATTATTATTATTATTATTTATTATTATTATTATTATTATTATTATTATTATTATTATTATTATTATTATTATTATTATTATTATTATTATTATTATTATTATTATTATTATTATTATTTATTATTATTTATTATTATTATTCTTTTTTATTATTATTATTATTATTATTATTATTATTATTATTATTATTATTATTATTATTATTATTATTATTATTATTATTATTATTATTAATTAATTATTATTTTGAATTTTTTTATCATATTATTATATTATTATTATTATTATTATTATTATTATATATTATTATTATTATTAATTATTATTATTATGAATATTATTACTGTGGCTCAAACGTTAGAAAAATTAACTCATGTGCTTGATTGTGCTGATTAGATCCTACTTGCGAATTCAGTGTATATGCTACCAAGAAAAGTTAATCTCGAATAGGGCAATGCCCATGTGATGAGAACCTTTATAATATATATATATATATATATATATATATATATATATATATATATATATATATATATATATATATATATATATATATATATATATATATATATATATATATATATATATATATATATATATATATATATATATATATATATATATATATATATATATATATATATATATATATATATATATATATATATATATATATATATATATATATATATATATATATATATATATATATATATATATATATATATATATATATATATATATATATATATATATATATATATATATATATATATATATATATATATATATATATATATATATATATATATATATATATATATATATATATATATATATATATATATATATATATATATATATATATATATATATATATATATATATATATATATATATATATATATATATATATATATATATATATATATATATATATATATATATATATATATATATATATATATATATAGTATATAGTATGTATGCGAAGTAGCACATAGCTATGCGTTTAAGATTGTGTACCCTGTTAACTCTGGGTAATTTTTTTAAAAACCAAGCATTAATGAATAGGAAACTGAAGCTTTGGAACAATTTTTGTTGCGACTTTTTGTTGTGACTTTTTGTTGCGAAATTTTGTTGGGACTTTTTGTTTCGACTATACGCTTGCAATAAATTTTAATTACTTTTTATGGTAAGCTTATGAAAGTTATCCAAGTCCCTCTTGGAGTTATTCAGCTTTCTTTTTAACTTTATAGGACTAAATTATTGCTTCTACTTATATAAATCCTTTCAACCATTGCGATACTTTCTCTTTAATCTACCATTCTGCAAACTTTGAAAAATTTCTCAAGTGTTAGCTCTGCCGTTTCATACCAAT
>SEYY01000100.1:50000-62500 GCA_009176605.1 Armadillidium nasatum | reverse complement strand
TATATATATATATATATATATATATATATATATATATATATATATATATATATATATATATATATATATATATATATATATATATATATATATATATATATATATTATATATATATATATATATATATATATATATATATATATATATATAGAGGTGTTGTTCGTGTCTGTATGGAGTACGCCTCACACATCTAGGGTGATTCCACTCATAGAGCTTTCCCTGAAAAATTAGAGTCTATGGGTTTTTGCTCTATCAACTCTCTCGCTCTCACTAATTGTCTCCAGTCACTATCTGGCTGTCAAATTGTTGCGTCACTCTCTTTATACTATCGCTATTACAACAGACACTATTCTTCTAAACTTTTCCGTCGCATACCTCCTCCATTGAGAAGGACTCGTGCGATTAAATTTCTACAATGTCTCATGCTTTCTCTGTCCAACTCAATCTTGCGAGTACTCTACTGGTAAAGCCTGGAACACACTCTCATATATATATATATATATATATATATATATATATATATATATATATATATATATATATATATATATATATATATATATATATATATATATGTTATATACACGAGAGCACGTACCTGTTAATAGTATAAGACACTAATTAATACACAGTATATATCTCATACATCGTCGCCAAATCAAACACATTTAAGTTTACGTTTTAATGATGATCACGACATAGAGAAAAATGAAAGAGTGTCTATAAATTCATAATTCGTTACCCGACAATGGGTAGTATTTATTACAAACCAACTAAATATATATATAAAGGAATATTTATTATTACATACATAACATTTCCTTTCCCCCTAAAAAAAATAATGTAGGACATACATAAAATTATGTATAAGTAAGACGATCTGGAGGAACACCTCTTGTAGTACGTGGTGGTAAAATCCGTCTTGCAGAAACGGGAGATCGTACTTGAACAACTGATGTATCCTGTTGCATTCCTTTGCAGAAACGGGTGATCCTACTAGAACATCTGATGTATCCTGTTGCATTCCTTTGCTCCACACACGCGTGACAATCCTGCACGCTGGCAACTATATCTTGATCTATGTTTGGCCACCAAACATAAGAGCGTAATAGAGCTTTCGTTCTAACGATCCCAGGATGATCTATATGAACCTCCTTCAACACCTGTGAAGTAAGAGAACTTTGGAATGACAACTCTAGAAGAGCGCAACACACACCCATCCTCCGTGTTTAGTTCATTCCACACACTAATATAGAGGCCTAAAATCATCATCCGTCAATTTGATATTGTGTTGAAGAGCTTGAAAAACCTTAGAGAGAATAGCGTCCTTTCTAGTTGCTTCAGCTATCTGTTTCGATGTTAAGGGAAAATTAGATGCTGACATTAAAAGAACACTTTTATCCATGGATTTAACCAACCCTTCTTCATCAGAAGGTAAACGTGATAATGCATCGGCATTAGAAACGTCCTTTGAAGATCTGTACTCCAAAGTATAGGAGTAGGCACTTAAAAGAACTGCCCATCTTTGCAACCGTAATGCTGCTAACTTTGGCAAGCCAGCTTTATCACCCAATAATGCTAATAATGGCTTATGATCACTTACCAATGTGAAATGTCTGCCGTATACGTACATGTGAAATTTCCGAACTCCAAATATAAGAGCTAAAGCTTCTTTATCTATTTGAGAATATTTTTCTTCTGTTTTCGATAAAGTACGGGAAGCATAAGCTATTGGCTTCTCTGAACCATCTGGAAAGATATGAGACAGTATGGCACCAACTCCGATGGGTGATGCATCACAAACCAATTTAAGAGGCAAGTCCTGTCTGTAATGAGTTAAGAAACGAGGAGAAGTTAATTCGCATTTAATGTTTAAAAAAGCGTTTTGACAATCGTCCGTCCAATTCCATTGCACATCTTTACACAAAAGAATATAAAGAGGTTTGGCAAGAGTTGCCAGATTTGGTACAAATTTAGCGTAAAAAGTTACCAGACCCAAAAAACTTTGTAACTGTTTAACGTCGGTGGGAACTTCAATATTTTTTATAGCTTTTATTTTATCATCTGTTTTATGAATACCTTTAGAATCAATTCTAAATCCTAAATATTCTATGCTATTCGCACCAAATTTACACTTCTCCATTTTTACTTTTAAACCATATTCTGTTAAACGTTCCAGTACTTTTTCCAATCTTTCATTGTGTTGGGTTACATCTTTTCCTGCAACTAAAATATCATCAATAAAGCAAAAAGTGCCAGTTAAACCATTAAACACTTTATCCATTGTCTGTTGCCACAGTGCTGGACTGCTGGCAATCCCATATGGCAATCTCTTAGGTCTAAATAACCCCATGTGTGTATTCAAAGTACAAATATTCTGTGAACTTTCATCCAAGGGCAACTGTTGAAATGCCTGTTTTAAATCTAATTTAGAAAAAACTGTACAATTACCCAAAGCAGCAAACATATCCTCTGGACGCGGCAATGGATGCTGTGCAACATGCAATTGAGGATTTACAGTCACCTTGTAGTCTCCACACAACCTCAAATTAACCCCATCACTTTTCACTAAAGGAACTAAAGGAGTCCCCCACTCGGAATATGGAACCTTTTCCCAAGTTCCCTCAGCTTCCAATCTTTTAATCTCAGTCTCCACTAATGGTTTAAGTGCAAAGGGAATCTGTCTTGGGGATAAAAATCTAGGTGCAGCCCCCGCTTTAAGTAATAAAGAAGCCGTCATATTTTTGACCGTTCCTAACGAACCATCAAATACACCTTTAAACTTTCCCAGCAATTCAGAAGTATTGCAAGTTACTTTGAAAAGATTTTTCCAATCTAATGGAATAGACCTAAGCCAATCTAGCCCTAACAAAGATGGATTATTTCCTTTAGTAATAATAACCTCCATATGATTAAAACATTTATCCTGATATTTCACATTTATTATTGCTTTACCTAGAGTATGAATAACATGACCATTATAATCTTTAAGCACTGATTTACACGGAACTATTTTTAAATCTGGTATGGTATTAGCAACTTTTTCTGAAATTAGTGAAACATCTGCTGCTGTGTCAACTTGCATTTTTATAGGCATAGTATTCATATAAATAGTAACTACTAAAGGTTTCGCATTAGTACCTAAAGAATGAACACGAAAAGCAAATTCATCTACACAATCTCTATTTTCACTAATATCGTCATCAGAATTTTCTTTCTCCGTAAATTTTACCTTAAATTTAGTTCTACACTGACTTTGAAAATGACCTTTTTTCCTACACTTTTTACAAATTTTATCAAATGCAGGACATTTGTCTATTTCTCTAGCATTATGATCTTTATACCCACATCGAAAACATTTAAATTTCTTACTTTTATATACTGTCGATTGATTACTTACATTCGTATTATCATTACGTTTCCAATATGCTTCTCTTACCTGGAAGTTTTTTACCTTTGCAACATTTAAGTTATTTGCCTTATCTTCCATTTTTGATGCTTGCATCTCCGCTGCTTCCATGGCACGTGCTGTATTAAGTAATGAATCTAAAGTAATGTTAGCCTCCTGTAACAATTTCCTACGTAAACTTGAAGAATGACATTTAGCAATAACCTGATCTATAATGGAATCTTCGATATTATTGAAATCGCAACTAGCAGCTAACTTTTTAAGTCTCGTAACATATGAATCAGTAGACTCATTAGATTCTTGTATAGCTTTACGAAACAAAAATCTTTCATAACGAATACTTACTTTAGGTGAAAACTTACTATCTAAAGCAGTCAAAATATCAGAATATGAATCATCGTCAGACCTACTCATAGTAGCATAAACTTCTTGCACTTCGGTTCCAGCAACATGTAACAGCATAGCCTTTTGTTGTGCAGCGTTTTCTACCCCCGTCGCAGTCAAGTAATACTGAAAACCGGCTCTCCATTTCTTCCAGCGTTCCCCAATAGAATGTTCATCTTCAGATAAAAGAAAAGGAGAAGGAGCATTCAAATGAAGTTGCGACATGCCTTCGGGTCCTTTAGATGTCCTCGTCACCAATGTTATATACACGAGAGCACGTACCTGTTAATAGTATAAGACACTAATTAATACACAGTATATATCTCATACATCGTCGCCAATGTTATATACACGAGAGCACGTACCTGTTAATAGTATAAGACACTAATTAATACACAGTATATATCTCATACATCGTCGCCAAATCAAACACATTTAAGTTTAAGTTTTAATGATGATCACGACATAGAGAAGAATGAAAGAGTGTCCATAAATTCATAATTTGTTACCCGACAATGGGTAGTATATTATTTCAAACCAACTAAATATATATATAAAGGAATATTTATTATTACATACATAACATTTCCTTTCCCCCTAAAAAAAATAATGTAGGACATACATAAAATTATGTATAAGTAAGACGATCTGGAGGAACACCTCTTGTAGTACGTGGTGGTAAAATCCGTCTTGCAGAAACGGGAGATCGTACTTGAACAACTGATGTATCCTGTTGCATTCCTTTGCAGAAACGGGTGATCCTACTAGAACATCTGATGTATCCTGTTGCATTCCTTTGCTCCACACACGCGTGACAATCCTGCACGCTGGCAACTATATCTTGATCTATGTTTGGCCACCAAACATAAGAGCGTAATAGAGCTTTCGTTCTAACGATCCCAGGATGATCTATATGAACCTCCTTCAACACCTGTGACGTAAGAGAACTTGGAATGACAACTCTAGAAGAGCGCAACACACACCCATCCTCCGTGTTTAGTTCATTCCACACACTAATAAGAGGCCTAAAATCATCATCCGTCAATTTGATATTGTGTTGAAGAGCCTGAAAAACTTTAGAGAGAAGAGCGTCCTTTCTAGTGGCTTCAGCAATCTGTTTCGATGTTAAGGGAAAATTAGATGCTGACATTAAAAGAACACTTTTATCTATGGATTTAACCAACCCTTCTTCATCAGAAGGTAAACGTGATAATGCATCGGCATTAGAAACGTCCTTTGAAGATCTGTACTCCAAAGTATAGGAGTAGGCACTTAAAAGAACTGCCCATCTTTGCAACCGTAATGCTGCTAACTTTGGCAAGCCAACTTTATCACCCAATAATGCTAATAATGGCTTATGATCACTTACCAATGTGAAATGTCTGCCGTATAAGTACATGTGAAATTTCCGAACTCCAAATATAAGAGCTAAAGCTTCTTTATCTATTTGAGAATATTTTTCTTCTGTTTTCGATAAAGTACGGGAAGCATAAGCTATTGGCTTCTCTGAACCATCTGGAAAGATATGAGACAGTATGGCACCAACTCCGATGGGTGATGCATCACAAACCAATTTAAGAGGCAAGTCCTGTCTGTAATGAGTTAAGAAACGAGGAGAAGTTAATTCGCATTTAATGTTTAAAAAAGCGTTTTGACAATCGTTCGTCCAATTCCATTGTACATCTTTACACAAAAGAATATAAAGAGGTTTGGCAAGAGTTGCCAGATTTGGTACAAATTTAGCGTAAAAAGTTACCAGACCCAAAAAACTTTGTAACTGTTTAACGTCGGTTGGAACTTCAATATTTTTTATAGCTTTTATTTTATCATCTGTTTTATGAATACCTTTAGAATCAATTCTAAATCCTAAATATTCTATGCTATTCACACCAAATTTACACTTCTCCATCTTTACTTTTAAACCATATTCTGTTAAACGTTCCAGTACTTTTTCCAATCTTTCATTGTGTTGGGTTACATCTTTTCCTGCAACTAAAATATCATCAATAAAGCAAAAAGTGCCAGTTAAAACCATTAAACACTTTATCCATTGTCTGTTGCCACAGTGCTGGACTGCTGGCAATCCCATATGGCAATCTCTTAGGTCTAAATAACCCCATGTGTGTATTCAAAGGTACAAATATTCTGTGAACTTTCATCCAAGGGCAACTGTTGAAATGCCTGTTTTAAATCTAATTTAGAAAAAACTGTACAATTACCCAAAGCAGCAAACATATCCTCTGGACGCGGCAATGGATGCTGTGCAACATGCAATTGAGGATTTACAGTCACCTTGTAGTCTCCACACAACCTCAAATTAACCCCATCACTTTTCACTAAAGGAACTAAAGGAGTCCCCCACTCGGAATATGGAACCTTTTCCCAAGTTCCCTCAGCTTCCAATCTTTTAATCTCAGTCTCCACTAATGGTTTAAGTGCAAAGGGAATCTGTCTTGGGGATAAAAATCTAGGTGCAGCCCCCGATTTAAGTAATAAAGAAGCCGTCATATTCTTGACCGTTCCTAACGAACCATCAAATACACCTTTAAACTTTCCCAGCAATTCAGAAGTATTGCAAGTTACTTTGAAAAGATTTCTCCAATCTAATGGAATAGACCTAAGCCAATCTAGCCCTAACAAAGATGGATTATTTCCCTTTAGTAACAATAACTTCCATATGATTAAAACATTTATCCTTATATTTCACATTTATTATTGCTTTACCTAGAGTATGAATAATATGACCATTATAATCTTTAAGCACTGATTTACACGGAACTATTTTTAAATCTGGTATGGTATTAGCAACTTTTTCTGAAATTAGTGAAACATCTGCTGCTGTGTCAACTTGCATTTTTATAGGTATAGTATTCATATAAATAGTAACTACTAAAGGTTTCGCATTAGTACCTAAAGAATGAACACGAAAAGCAAATTCATCTACACAATCTTATTTTCACTAATATCGTCATCAGAATTTTCTTTCTCCGTAAATTTTACCTTAAATTTAGTTCTACACTGACTTTGAAAATGACCTTTTTTCCTACACTTTTTACAAATTTTATCAAATGCAGGACATTTGTCGGTTTCTCTAGCATTATGATCTTTATACCCACATCTAAAACATTTAAATTTCTTACTTTTATATACTGTCGATTGATTACTTACATTCGTATTATCATTACGTTTCCTATATGCTTCTCTTACCTGGAAATTCTTTACCTTTGCAACATTTAAGTTATTTGCCTTATCTTCCATTTTTGATGCTTGCATCTCCGCTGCTTCCATGGCACGTGCTGTATTAAGTAATGAATCTAAAGTAATGTTAGCCTCCTGTAACAATTTCCTACGTAAACTTGAAGAATGACATTTAGCAATAACCTGATCTATAATGGAATCTTCGATATTATTGAAATCGCAACTAGCAGCTAACTTTTTAAGTCTCGTAACATATGAATCAGTAGACTCATTAGATTCTTGTATAGCTTTACGAAACAAAAATCTTTCATAACGAATACTTACTTTAGGTGAAAACTTACTATCTAAAGCAGTCAAAATATCAGAATATGAATCATCCTCAGACCTACTCATAGTAGCATAAACTTCTTGCACTTCGGTTCCAGCAACATGTAACAGCATAGCCTTTTGTTGTGCAGCGTTTTCTACCCCCGTCGCAGTCAAGTAATACTGAAAACCTGCTCTCCATTTCTTCCAGCGTTCCCCAATAGAATGTTCATCTTCAGATAAAAGAAAAGGAGAAGGAGCATTCAAATGAAGTTGCGACATGCCTTCGGGTCCTTTAGATGTCCTCGTCACCAATGTTATATACACGAGAGCACGTACCTGTTAATAGTATAAGACACTAATTATACACAGTATATATATCTCATACATCGTCGCCAATGTTATATACACGAGAGCACGTACCTGTTAATAGTATAAGACACTAATTATACACAGTATATATCTCATACATCGTCGCCAAATCAAACACATTTAAGTTTAAGTTTTAATGATGATCACGACATAGAGAAGAATGAAAGAGTGTCTATAAATTCATAATTTGTTACCCGACAATGGGTAGTATATTATTACAAACCAACTAAATATATATATAAAGGAATATTTATTATTACATACATAACATATATATATATATATATATATATATATATATAAATATATATATATATATATATATATATATATATATATATATATATATATATATATATATATATATATATATATATATATATATATATATATATAGTACACATATAGATTATGAGATTTGGTTCTGTATTCAATGTTCTTTCTTCCCTCATCATATCGTTAACAGTTCGTCAGTTCAATTAATGTTCTCTGTTTTTTGTTAATGAAATTAAGGCGGAGGAAGAAGAAATCATTCGAATCTCAACCAGTAATTAAAAGAAAGATGAAGAGAGGAAGAAGAAGAAGAAGAAAAGAAGATAAGGTAGAAGAAGAAAAAGAAGACGAAGAAACAGAAGAATAACACGAACTAGAAAGAGAAGAACGAGAATAAAAATAAGAATAAGAACAATATCAAAAACAGCAAGAACAACAACGATAACAGCAAATAACAAAAACACTACACCAGCAAAAAAAAAAAAAAACAAATACGAGAAGAATAGGAACAAGCAAAATAAGAACAATAACAAAAACAGCAATAGTAACAGCAACAAAAATAACAACAAAACATCAACAATAATTGCAACACAACAGCAACTATGGCAACAAAAAGATTAAGAACACGGAAAACAAAACAAGAAGAACGAAAACAACAATAAAAACAACAACAACAACAGCAACAACAACCTTTCCTACTACCAATACAACGACAACAACAAGCAACAACAAACAACAACAACAATAAAAACATGAACAATTAGTAAAGTAAAACTGATAGACTAAGATAAAAAGAAAAAAAGAAAAACGATATCGACACTAAAGGAAAGGCTGTTCGTACAAGGGATTCGTTCAAGCGAAATCCCCCTCCACTAAAGGATAATGACACAAACAATGTTAAAAGACGATAAGAAATCGGAGAATCTATGAACGAAACCCTTTCTCAATAAAATGTTGAACCATTACGTTGATTCAAATGTATTATTAATTTTTTTTCTTCTCTCTCTATTTTTATAGCGTTCTTTTATGAATAGCTATTGATATTTTTTTAATTTTTTATATTTATTTATTTTTTTTTATTTTTTATTTTTTATTTTTTTTTTTGACTTCTTAACGATAATTTTTTTTTATTTTTTAATAAATAGAGTCTTTGTTTTAATACTATTCTAATATATGTCAGGGAGTTGTCATTTATTAAGACGGGTGAACGCATTTTGAGTTGTAATAAATGATTTACAAAATATTGAGACTTTAAAAAAAATTAATAATAATAATAATAATAATAATAATAATAATAATAATAATAATAATAATAATATTTGTTTGATGTTCTTAGATGAAGTATTTTCGTGAATGTTGCTATTATGAGAATATAGAAGCAAAAAACCAAACAAAAACAATTTAAGATAAAAAGGAAAAAAGACAACAAAAACAAGAAAGAACAAGAACATGAAAAATTATATATTTACAGCAACAGCAAGAAAATTTGTTTATATTTGCAGCAACAGCGACAACTACAGCTAGAACAACAAAAACAATAACAAAATCAACAACAACAACAAAAACAGCAACAAAACAACAACAACAACAACAACAACAACAACAACAACGTCAACAACAACAACATCAAGAATGACAACAAAAAGCAACAACAACAACAACAATAACAACAACAATAACAGCAACAATAGCAGCAACAACAACAACAGCATAAAACAGCAACAAAAATAACAACAACATATAAATAATTTCATTTATTGCTTATGACACACACATCTTTATCTTTAATCATTCGCTTTTTATTCAAATATTTTTTAATTTCCTATTAAAAATTAGCATCAAATCTTGATTGAAAGAAAGATGAAGAAAGATGTAACAATAACACCAAACTTTAATAGATACAATGAAGAGATTGAAGACTTTTAAATAGACTTTTTAGAGGCTAACATGACGGATTAATTAATACTTATTTTATATTTTTTTTTATTATTATAATTATTTTTTTATTATTATTATTATTATTATTGTTATTATTATTATTATTATTACTATTAATATTATTATTATTATTATTATTATTATTGCTATAGTTATTATTATTATTATTATTATTATTATTATTATTATTATTATTATTATTATTATTATTATTATCATTATTATTATTATTATTATTATTATTATTATCATCATTAATATTTTATTATTATTATTATTAGTGTTATTTTCTTGTTATTATTATTCTGCTTATTATTGATATTATTATTTTTTTTTTACAGTTATTATAATTTTTAAAGTAGTAGTAGTAGTAATAGTAGCAATAGAAGAAATTGTACCTACTGCAGAAATATTTGGATAGAATCGAAATTAGTGCCAGTATTGTATTTTGGATCTTTCAGATTATTTATTTTTTGTTTTGTATTTGATCAACATTATTGCTCTATTCCTACCTAGGTTAAAAACCAAAATTTAAAGAGAAAGATTTAAATGCTTTAAAAATCAAAATTTAAAGGGAACGATTTAAATATTAAAAAGCAAAATTTAAAGGGAAAGATTTAAATACTTAAAAACAAAATTTAAAGGAAAGATTTAAATGCTTTAAAAACCAAAATTTTAAAGGGAAAGATTTAAATGTTGAAAATCTGAGAATCGATTATGAAGATTTGAAAATAAATAAAATTAAACATGATAAATAATAAAAATAAAAATTTATTATTTAAAATAATAAGAAAAACGTGAAAACATTTTTGTTACCTATTAAGTATTAATAAAAACGCAATATCTGTGAAGTATAAAAATAAAATGATTAAAACCCAAGGAAATATAACATTATTAAAACAGAAACAAGTCTTTCTGAAAGATACTCCGTCTTCCCTCTTTCATGTCTAATAGGAAAAGACTTGTCTCTGGTTACTTGGTTAGCTAACCTATGGCTTAACTTACCAGGCATAAGTTCGAATCAGGGCAGCAAAGCTTGAGCCTGTGACGGAATAAAACAAAATATTTTTTTGGGGTAAATTTAAAACCAGAGTTAATTTTATTTTTTTAGGGGAACTTAAACCAGTTATTTTGGCAATGATAAGTCTGGTGGTGGGCAAAGTAAGGGTGAGTTCCACATTGATCTCGACAAGGATAATCTGAACACTATAAATACACTAGATTATTTGGCTATTTGAGATAAAGATGCGGATGAGATTTAATAATGATATTCTTATTTAAAAACACATCCAACTGATCATGCGATTAATATGCATAATATTGTTTTACAGCTTCAAGACTGTATAAATAGGGTAAATAATTCTTGTTTCATAAACCTATCTTTATAACTTACATCGGATATAACTCTAAGAACTGTTGAACTAATTTTCTATTTTTGTGCTTCTATAAAAGCAGAAACCATATAATATAACACTTTAAAATTATTATCAATCAAATGATATTTTTAAACAACCTCTAATGATAAAAATAGATAAATAAGAGCTTTAAATATTGTCTACATAGTATATATATATATATATATATATATATATATATATATATATATAGTATATATATATATATATATATATACTATATATATATATAATATATATATATATATATAATATTAAGAGAAAGATTTAAATGCTTTAAAAATCAAAATTTAAAGGGAACGATTTAAATATTAAAAAGCAAAATTTAAAGGGAAAGATTTAAATACTTAAAAACAAAATTTAAAGGAAAGATTTAAATGCTTTAAAAACATATTTACTGATGCGTTTATAGCATTGTAATTAAAGAATATATATATATATATATATATATATATATATATATATATATATATATATATATATATATATATATATATATATATATATATATATATATATATATATATATAAATATATATAGGATAACTGAATTGACAGACCCTATGGAATATATTAGTTTAATTAGGCATCTTAAAAGGGGTAGAGCTTAATTACTTAATAAAATATTATCAATTATTACAGGATAAGATAGTATGGAATAAAATAGGTAGGATAGAATAAAATAGGATAATTTAACCTAATAAATTTATTAAAAAATTTTGACTTTTTAAAAAAAATAAAATAAAATAGCTATAAAAGACATAAAATATTAGCCATACATTTAATACAGTTTAAGTACCTTCATTAACCTTTAAAATAAATTCATAAAATTTAAAATGAATTTATAAAACAGTCCTTAAAAAAATTTCTAAAATTACACCTAACCTTGAATAAAAACCTCAAAAAACTTAACGTAAGGTTCTAAATATAAAAATAAAAACCAAAAAGACAAGTTAATTTATAAAATTCATATCAAAGTTTAAAAAAAGAAAAAAAAAAAAAAAATAGAAGAAGAAGAAGAAGAAAAAATTGCCCTAACAACAAATCCAGATCCAAAAGACGAAGTGTGTAAGTGTAAGTGTAAGAGTAAGAAGACCTTCCTCCAAGCCTCAAGATTTATCAAATCGGCATCTGTAAATAAACACAGCAAAATCGGGACATAATTTGTTAAGACCGTGTTTTAGACTCTCGCTTTCATTATTGG
>SEYY01000100.1:42500-45000 GCA_009176605.1 Armadillidium nasatum | reverse complement strand
ATATATATATAATAATATATACATAGATATATATAATATATATTGATATAGTATATATATATATATATATATTTAATATAAATATTTATATTCATTTAATTAATCTAATATTCTTTATTCATAGATATTATACACTATTTGACAAAAGTATAATGAGCTTCTTGAAAGGGAGGGGTACCAATTGAGGAATACTTACATTTCAATGTAGACTATTAGGATTATTTAATTAGATAACTGTTTTTTTACTTTTCGATTAGAAATATTTGTCATGAGTTTATTTGTTATATCGATTTTATTGTAATATATTTATATTATAAAATATAATATATAATATATATATTTAGATTTCTATTATATTTATAATATATATATATTATTATACCATAATTATTAATAATCGAGGCTCTCGTTAGACGGTTGTCAGATTTTGGTAATACCTTATTATTACTTCACTTGATATATTATTATCTCTTTTAAATTCTTATAACTCTTTAATAATGAATTAAATATTTTAGTATAATTATTAACTTATTATATAAATCACTCTAATGATACCATTAATAATTGATATAATAAAAACTTCTTACATATGTTAGTTATTCCAAACGAAGAATATACAGTACTGTGTGATTGCGAAAATTTTGCAAACGCATCCTTAAAATAACGGACGAGAGAATTCTGTATTTACACTTCCAGCTCGAGCGTTTCTATTAGTACAATTTGGTTGCAAATGAAATGCAACCAACAGCTCAAACCTTCGTTTATAGTGCAAAAAACATTCTGAAAGAAATTTTAATAAAAGTAAATATATAAGTAAAACAAAAAAGAAATAAAGAAAACAATATCGAAGGGAAACTTTTATATATAAAAAAAAAATATTATAAATAAAATATATAAAAGAAAAAATTAGCTAATAAAAAAGATAAAAAAAAAAAAAAAAAAAAAAAAAAAAAAAAAAATAAAACTATAAAATAAATTAAACATAAAATACAAATAACAATAACAACAAAACAAAAAAGAGGAAAAGAGAAGAAAACTGGTCCGATGGGCTGCCATTAAAATTATCTATCAGAAACAAAGTAATAGACATAATTTACGGCTCCGACTGGGAAAGAATCTTCTGCTGATTCGAGGCGCTAAATCGTCTATCACAGCAAAGAATGAATACCTGTATTTTAAGCCGAAGTCGTGTTCTAAGATAGATAGCATATTCTTAGCGGCTCGGTAGAATATCTATAAAGAGGAAGCTAGAAAAGAGGTACATGGGGTGATATTAGGTATTCATGATACGTTAGACATATCTGAATATTCTAATTTATTATCAGTATCTATAGAATAATATTAATTAGTGAATATAATTATAGATATATAAAATATTAGGTATTATAAGGAGAGGATGACTATAATATATATTAATAGAGATATCGATAACAATAGATTGATAGAAGACTAAATTAATTATGAATATAACATTAAATAGTACATTATATATATATAGTATAGTATATATATATTAAGTAAGTATATATAATATAAATAATAATATATTAATATATATATATATAATAATTATAAGATATATGAGAGTATAATATACCTAAGAATAATTAATAGTATAGAGAATATATATTATTAATTAAAGATATTAGAGTAGATATAATTAAAATAGATATATATATATATAAATAGAGAATATATTATTAATAATAAGTTATAGAGAAGATTAGTATATATAGAGATAGGATAGTATATATATATTAGTAAACGTAAACTTATTAGGAGGTATAGGTTAGAAGTAATAGTAGTGTTAGAAAGGACAAAAGGAAGGTATCTATATTTATATTATATAGATAGTAACTATTGCCTTGTTAGAATAATTAAAGTTGCATGTTAAAGTATTATTAAACCATAATGATAGTTTCTGTAATTACAAATCACATCATTCATTATTAAATTATCTTGAAATATGAATGACATCAGTGTGAACTTTATCTAAGATGACTTTAGACTGTTGTTGCTACATAAAAATTAAAGAGAACACCAGGTGGTAGACGAGAAGTAAAGAAGAGAAGAGGAAAAAATGAATGGAGTGAGAGCAGTTTAAGTAGGAAAGCGTTGAGAAGATAGTTAAAGTAGCGTAGGAGATTAAGAAGACAAGAGGGGTCGAGGATGTGAAAAGGTTAATAAGAGTAGGTATGATTAAGGGAATAAGGAGAAGTTGAGAGTAGAAGAAGAGAGAATAGAAGAGGAGAATATAAGAGAGTGAAAGAAAGCTATAGATAACGAGGACGATAATAAGGGAGTAGGGGATATAAGAAAAGAAGAAGATAAGGGCGGTAAATAGGAGGTATTCAGATAAGGGAATAAGGAGGATAAACCTATAGCTTAAAGCAAAACTTAATATGTGGAGAAAATACTATCGGTAGTATAATATACCACGCTATCATCGGGACGTATATAATATACTGATATAGTAGGGACGTACACCATAAATAGGTAT
>SEYY01000100.1:27500-35000 GCA_009176605.1 Armadillidium nasatum | reverse complement strand
ACTGGTGACATACTTTCCTATCTTACTGATCTATGGTCTTCTGCCTTTAGGGACTTCGGGGAGTCTTGTGTGGTGGCGCTTGACATATCCAAGGCTTTCGACCGGGTATGGCATGCGTCACTACTCTCTAAGCTCCCTTCCTTTGGGTTTCCTCCTTCTCTTTGCTTACTCTTGTCTAGTTTTCTCTCAGATCGTTCCATTTCGGCAGTTGTAGATGGAGCGACCTCTTCCTCCTTTTCTGTCAACTGTGGTGTTCCTCAGGGTTCTGTTTTATCTCCAACCTTATTCTTACTTTTCATTAACGATCTTCTCCACTGCACTTCTAACTCTGTTCACTCTTATGCTGATGATTCAACTCTACATTCTTCTACTCATTTCAAATCTGCTCCCTCTTTTGCTTCTAGACTTGCTTCTCGTCTTCAACTTTCCGATTCTATTCTTGCCGATCTGGATGGGATTTCCCGGTGGGGACATAGCAACCTTGTGAAATTTAACTCTTTAAAAACTCAACTTCTTTACATCTCCCTCTCAAAAACACCTCCTAACTTTCCTATCCTCTTCGATGGCTCTCCCGTCTCACCTGTAAATAACATTAACATTCTTGGTCTAAACATAAACAACAAACTGTCTTGGAAACCACATATCACAATGGTTGCTAAAGCTGCCTCTAAGAAGCTGGGAGTTCTGTTCAGGTTGCGAGAGTTTTTTTTCTTCTGAGCAGTTACTCCAATTATATAAGGGTCTTATTCGCCCTTGTATGGAGTACTGTTCTCACATTTGGGGGGGGCTCCGGCTCCTCCTCTCTTCTGGATAGGGTTGAGTCAAAAGCTAAGAGATTAATAAACTGTCCCCTACTTTCAAAATCTCTTGACCCTCTGTCTCTGCGACGTGACGTTGGCGCGCTATCTCTTTTCTACAGGTACTACAATGGCAGGTGCTCGAGAGAATTGGCCTCTCGCATTCCTCCACCGTTGCGTCGTCCTCGTTGCACGAGGGGTGCCCTGCTTTCGCACCAATTTTGTGTGGAAGTAGGAAATCCCAGGCTAGCCCGTTGTGGTACCTCCTTCTTTCCAGCCACCTCTATTCTGTGGAATTCTCTACCATCTTCTATTTTTCCAACTGTATTTAATCTTCCACTCTTCAAGTCTTCCGTCTGCGCCCACCTGAGGGCTGTGCGTTAGGTGTGTGTGTTTGTGTGAGTTTGTCATTATGTGTGTGCCCCCTCCTTGAAAAGGGCTCTGCCCGTGAGTGGTGGCGTTTTGTAAAAAAAAAAAAAAAAAAAAAAAAAAATATATATATATATATATATATAATATATATATATATATATATATATATATATATATTATATATATATATATATAGTATCAAAAAAAGGATAAAAAAAATAAAAAATGAATAATTTACATTACCTAATTAAATTGAAAATAAACTTAAAAAGTTATATCATTAACAAATCGAATTCAACGTTTCGGCTTCAACTTTAACTAAGGCCATTATCAAGGAGACTAAAAAAAAGAATAAATAATTAATAAAAATGTCACAACATAAATATAAATATATAACATGAAAAATAATAAAATGGCAAAAAATGTTCAGAGGTTGTAGGAAACCAACTACCTGTGAATAATTTGTGCCTTTTTGCCTCCTCTGTCACTTTAACTTTTGTTATTGTATTATCAAGTTGTATTGAAGCAAGTTCTTTAAAATATTTTGTGTGATTTCATTATTTTTCATGTTATATATTTATGCTTATGTTGTGACATTTTATTAATTATTTATTTTTTGTTTTTTCAGTCTCCTTGATAATGGCTTCCTTTAAATTCAAGTCGAAACGTTGAATAAGATTTGTTCACGATATAATTTATTAAGCTTATTTTCAATATAATTACTTAATATAAATGTTGCATTTATTTTTTACTATCCTGCTATTGCTGAAAATCAAGCTTAGAAGGAGCAATAACATTTATTGTAATATATATATATATATATATATATATATATATATATATATATATATATATATATATATATAATATATATATATATATATATATATATATATATATATCTTTATAATAGATTCAATTATGAATAAATATATAAATTAAAAAAAAAAAAAAAAGGAGTTGATTAGTTTGTTCTGTATTCGCACAAGATCTTTTAAAACTGATTAAGACTCTCGTAATCTTCTTAAACTGTGATTCCGATTCAATTAAGGAAGTGAAAAGGGGCAGTTCTGCTCTTGGAGTCTTCTACGCCTTATTTAGGAGGAGGTCCCCGCGAACGTCGACGTAGCAGCTGATAAAAGCAATTATCGAGAGCAAAGAAGAAGGTTTCGGACGCCGGTGTCGATGACACAAACTTCAATTAATTTGGGTCAAACAGAACCAATTATCAGTTTGTATAGAGGGAAATAGTGCTAGAGAGATATAAAGAGAGAGAGTAAGAGAGAGAGAGAGAAGAGAGAGAGAGAGAGAGAGAGAGAGAGAGAGAGAGAGAGAGAGAGAGAGAGAGAGAGAGAGAGAGAGAGAGAGAGAGAGGAGAGAGAGAGAATTGGAGAAGAGTGTCTGATAGATAGATAGATAAATAGAAAGAAAGATAGAGAGATTTATAGAGATAGAGAGAAAGAAAGAGTTAAGGACAAGAACAGAAGCAGAGATAGAAATTTTAAAAACGATGAGGAAATATACCTAAATAAGTTCAAATTACGATAAATTGACAATCAAATTTATACATATACAAGTAGAAATTGATTAACAAGGGAGATAGATAGATACATAGATAGATAGATAGATCGATAGATAGATAAATAAATAGATAAATAGATAGATAAATAGATAGATAGATAGATAGATAGATAGATAGATAGACAGATAGATAGACAGATAGAGCAATTACCAAAGGGAGTAAAAAAACGGATAAAAAATAATGAAGTATTATTATATTAAAAAATTCAATGTTCTTATTTTGCTTCATCTTTATATTTTTTCACCGAAATCCTTATTTAATTTATTTATTTTTTAAATTTTTATTTTTTTTATTTTTTTTTTAAATTAATTATTTATTGGAAATATCACTTTTGATATTCTCATATAAATAAAAATATAATTTGATTGACATTTTTATGATTTTTTATGGTTGTTATTGCTATTTTTCTTACAAATTATTATTATCATTATTATTATTATTATTATTATTATTATTATTATTATTATTATTATTATTATTATTATTATTATTATTATTATTATTATTATTATTATTATTTTTTTTTTTTTTTTTTTATTTTTTTTATTATTATATATATATTATATATATATATATATATATATATATATATATATATATATATATATATATATATATATATATATATATATATATATATATAATATATATATATATATATATATATAATATATATATATATATATATATATATATATATATATATATATATATATATATATATATATATATATATATATATATTATATATATATATATATATATATATATATATATATATATATATATATATATATTATACAATATCCTATAATGAATATGAATTTCTCATTAATTGATAGATTCTCCGATGGATGAGGGCAGAGTAATTTTTTAAGAGGTGAATGCGGGCATGATACCCAAAGACTAATAAAAGTAACTGATTTTTTAGGGGTACTTGAATAAGGGTATTCAATACTTATTTGAAATTGACGAGAATGACGTGAGGATAAGGGAATACGGGGAGTTATATATATATATATATATATATATATATATATATATATATATATATATATATATATATATATATATATATATATATATATATATATATATTTCATTCTTCTAGGTATGTACCTTAGTAGTTGTCTAATATTAATTAAAATTATTTAACAAGAGGTTTAATATATGTATTAAGTATTATAATAATTACTGTCAAATTCTATTCTGTCCAGCAAGTTTCGTATTGGTTAAATGAGACAGTCGTTTCCCTTTTGTTCCTGTCATTGTAGGTCTTCATTAGATATTAAAGTTAAATGTAAGTGTCTATGAAAAATATGTGCTCTTTATGTGAGGTTAATAACAGTATGTATAATTTTTATTTTTTTATTTATTTTTTTTTTGAAAAATTGTTGAAGAGTTGTCGAAAAATTGTATTGAATCTCCATAAATTAAAATTCTTTTTCGATTTTAAAACTTCAAAACTTTATTTTTTTAAATAAATTTTTATTTTTTATTTTATTTTATTTTATTTCTGATGAGGATTATAAATGAGGTCACAACTCTATTAGAACCTTTATCTAAGACCCGAGATACTGTTGCAAACTTATCAAATTATTTACTAACGAGATGAAGATGAACATCTTTGGTCTAAAGGACACATTGGTCATATCGTTACACCAGCGATATAATAATTTTTGCGATTAAAAAAAACGAAGGAATTTTTTTTTAAATTTATTCATTATTTTTATTCAATTTTACATTGTGTGAAACCGATTTTGAAAGCTGATGTTGCTCTGAGTAGTAACAGTTTACGCTAAGACTAAGAAAGCACAACACTGTTCATGTGAATGCTTAAAAATTTTTTGCCTAAAGAAGTTTGATGTTTGATATGCCCTTTAACGTACATAACACAGTTTTTAAAACTTAGTAACGTACAACTCTTTAAGGAAAAGTCTTCTATTGTTTAATGGTGATTCTTCTGCTATTGAGTTTGATTCTCGGAACAAGTGAAAGTTTTCTGTCTTATTTTAATCGCTAATTTCGTCATAACTTTTGTACTCAGATTTTCGTTGTTTGACTTTGTTTGGTTGCTCCTGTCACCCAGGACACCCTAGGAAAATTCCCTGTTACTTCAGTAGAGATAACAAGCACCCTTCTATGGAAATTTTAAGATATATATATATATATATATATATATATATATATATATATATATATATATATATATATATATATATATATATATATTATATATACAAAACATTAAAACCACTTAAAATACAATAAGGACAACGTTTCAGCTCCGGAACACAGGGCCCTCATCAGGTCCAGCTTGACAAACAGACAGGAAAAGACTGTCTGCTTATCAAGCTGGACCTGATGAGGGTTCTGTGTTCCGGGGCTGAAACGTTGTCCTTAAAGTGTTTTAAGTGGTTTTAATGATTTTACATATAAATATGCACGTTATTTTTTTGTTTTTTAAATTGCAAATACATATATATATATATATATATATATATATATAATATATATATATATATATATATATATATATATATATATATTATATATATATATATATATATATATATATATATATATAATATATATATATATATATATATATATATATATATATATATATATATATATATATATATATATATATATATATATATATATATATATATATATATATATATAAATAAAAGAAAAAGATATAATATAGACTAGCAATGCGAACTCCTCCATAAACTTTGAGAGAAAAAAAAAACTGAAACATCAACTCTCAAGTGAGCAGAAGTTGGCGTTCCATTAATTTGCCAATGAGTCATTTATCAGTGAATTTTTGCAAGAAGTGATCGTCCGTTTAATGGATCTATCCACATGGCTTGCTCATCTACCGATCCATTCTCGGCAATACTTTATCGGGGATCTCTTCTCCAGTTTTCTCAATTACAAATTCCAATTGGAATTTTCTTTTCAATGTGGGGAATGTTTCACAAATAGAGAGAGGGCTTTATTAAAAGCTTCGTTTGCTTGATTCTCTATTTCACACCTTATAATATATATATATATATATATATATATATATATATATATATATATATATATATATATATATATATATAATATATATATATATATATATAGTGCCAATATAACCAAAACAAATTTAAGCATTTTTATTCTTTAGTACCTGACTAGTTTCAGGATGAATTCACTACAATCCATTCTCAAGGTTCAAAACATAATAAATATAATAGAATAAAAAATATCACATAAAGTAAAAATTTATGGAAATAACTATATAAGTATATATAAAATATTGCAACGCAAAAATGACCATCAAAAAATGGAAAAATGTCACTTCAAAAGTAGGATGGTTTCCGACTGTGAGATTTCATTTTAATTTGATTCGGTACTCCAAATATAAAAGGATTTCAATATTTGAAGTTTGAGTTCTTTCATGTGATGTGGTTCAAAATTTTATGGTAAGAATCAAGTATCCAGTGATTAATTTGGAGTGAATGAGACTTTATTACCAAAGAGAAAGGTAGTTGGTGCAGTTGATTTAAAGTTTTTTTTGTCGACTGGCATACCAAAATATACCATCACCTTGATTAAAACAAATTTCCTACTTAGTAGGCTCCTACTACAGCATACCATAATATACCATCACCTTGATTAAAACAAATTTCCTACCCAGTAGGCTCATACTACAACAGGTTGAATTAATTTGTGTATGTAACCTAATAACTGTTTTTTACATTTTTAGTTTAGTTGTATGCTTGGTGTGCAATTTTGCAAACCTCATTGTAGTAAGGGAAGCAATATTTTTAGAACATTTTCCAGTACTTATAAACGTAATGGAAATACGTTACTTTCAATCGAAATAATTCAGAGAATCTTAAATGAAGTAAGATATTCCTTACCATTCTGGAGACGTTGCATTCCGTTAGGTCAATGTCAATGCTAACTTTGGTCTGGATTAGGTTAGATTTATGTCAGGGTAGATCTGGGTGAGGTTAGGTCTGGGTCAAGTTAGGTCTGGATTCGGTTAGACTTGGGTCAGGTTAGTTCTGGATCAAGTTAAATCTGGGTCTGGTTAGGTCTGAATTAGGTTAGATTTGGGTCTTTAGATCTGGATAAAGTTAGGTCTGGGTATGGTTAGATCTGGACTAGGTTAGACCTGAGTTAGATTAATTCTGGGTTAGTTTAGGTCTGGGACAGGTTAGATTTGGGTCAAGTTCGGTCTGGGTATAGTTAGGTCAGGTTAGATTAGGATGTGTCAATTGCGAACTTCAACTTTTGTTATCCTAAAATGAATCATAAATGTGTTGAGAAGGTCAGGAATTCGATTCTCAGAAAGAAACCTCTTCCTCGGTCCAAATAAATGAATGGCAAAAATATATATATATATATATATATATATATATATATATATATATATATATATATATATATATATATATATATATATATATATATATATATATATATATATATATATATATATATATATATATATATATATATATATATATATATATATATATATATATATATATATATATATATATATATATATATATATATATATATATATATATATATATATGTGTGTGTGTGTGTGTGTGTGTATGTGTGTGTGTGTTTGTGTTAATAATAAATAACTTGTATAACTGCTTACCTTCATTCATAAAGTGTAACTTTCATTTTGGAGCTATGATTTTGTTGTTTAAATTGTAAAAATACGAATAC
>SEYY01000100.1:10000-15000 GCA_009176605.1 Armadillidium nasatum | reverse complement strand
ATATATATATATATTATATATATATATATATATATATATATATATATATATATATATATATATATATATATAATATATATATATATTCCAAATAAATTGTTTTGAAGCGAAGCATAAAATTAATCAGAAATTTTCAAAAATAGAAAACAAAATCGAAAAATAAATTTATTTTCTTCAATGTAATAAATAAGTGTTTGTTTACAGATATGTTTCTCTCACTTTGTTAAATGTTATTATTATTATTATTATTATTATTATTATTATTATTATTATTATTATTATTATTATTATTATTATTATTATTATTATTATTATTATTATTATTATTATTATTATTATTATTATTATTATTATTATTATCATTATTATTCTTATTATTATATTTAATATTTTCATTTTGTTGCATTATTATTTTTATTATTATTAGTGGTAATAGTAGTAGTAGTAGTTGCAGTAGTATGATTGGAATTAATATTGCTATTATTATCTTTATCATTTCAATGGCAATTAGCTTACAGTTATTTTAGTGTTATTAAATTTATTTATTTTTTTTTTAATTTTATCTTTTTCATAATTTTTTTAAAGAAATAGATTAGATTAAGATTATGATTATAATTTATAATCATTTTATAGTAATTAAAATTTCAAAATTTGTTTCTTATTGGAAAATTTTATTATCTATGTTACTATGTATAATTTTAATGAGTTCAAAGGACGAATTTCGTATCCTCAGAAGCCCATTTTACTTTTGTAACTGAAAAAAATAAATAAAAATTAAAGATTATATTTTATTATTATTTATATTATTATTATTACTATTATTATTCATACTATGTTCTTCCTATTATTTTAATGTAATTAGTTTTATTTTTATTATATTTATTATTATTATTATTATTATTATTATTATTATTATTATTATTATTATTATTATTATGTAATTATTATTATTATTATTATTATTATTATTATTATTATTATTATTATTATTATTATTATTATTATTATTATTATTATTATTATTATTATTATTATATTATTATTATTATTATATTATTATTATTATTATTATTATTATTATTATTATTATTATATATTATTATTATTATTATTATTATTATTATTATTATTATTATTATTATTATTATTATTATTATTACTATTATAATTATTATTATTAATATCAATATTTGTATTTATATTATGAAATATTACTATAATTATTTTCATTATCACAATATTTATTATTATTATTTTTATTATTTTCTTTACTACTGTTATTATTTTTAGTACTATTAATAGCATTATTAATCAAATCAAATAGGCATAATTCAGTTATAAAATGTATGCTCACAAAATTGGTTTATGAATAAAAACAGAAATTTAATTCAGGGGGGGGGGCGGGGAAGTCCCGACCTTTTAAGCTCATGTAAATTTATTCATATTAAAAAGCAAATATTTAAAACAAATATGCCTAAAAATCATTCTCTAAACTTTACTGTCTTTAGTAGGTTATATAATACAGAATAGTTTTTAACCAAACATGAAATATTTAATAAATAATAAAAAAATAATGATAAAAATAAAAATGATAATAATAATATTTAAATAGCAATAATGGTAATAAATTTTCTTAATAGTAATAGTAATAATTATAATTATATTAATATTAATATTAATAAAAAAATAATAACATTAAAAATAATAATGAAAATAATAATTATAATTATTATAATTATTTTTATTGTTTTTATTGTTATTATTATAATAGTTATTATTTCAATTTTCATTATTATTATTGCTACTATTGTTATTTTTAATAATTTTATTTATATTATTATTATTATTATGATTATTATTATTATTGATTTATTTCTACTATTATTATAATAGTAGTAGTAGTAGTAGTTTAATAGTAGTGTAAAGATATTTTGAAATCTCTTCTAAAAAAAAATGAAAAGTGAATTAAATAAAGTATTTGGAATTTTTGTTCTTTTTTTTAAGTTTTTTTAATGTTGCCAATTATTAATTTTATTTAAAAATTTAATTTTCCAAGACTTGTTGATTTTGGGTGTAATTATTTACTGTTTTTAGATTTATTAAATAATAATAATTATCTAATTTTTTTAATGTATATTTATATATTTCTAAACTTTTTTTTTTATCATGCATTAAAAAAATAGACACATAATCCATGAAAATAATTACGGTTCAAGAACAAAGAATATTTTTTTTCCAGAAAGAAAGAAAGATTATAAAAACATTCTATATTCTTTTTAAGAAGGTAATGGAAAATATGAATAGTAAATGAACCTATTGATGTTTTATTTGTTTTATGTTAAAAATGAAAGCTTCAAAGTTTCTTCATAATAACCAATATCACTCAAGATGAAAAGGTTTCTATAAAATAAAATATTTTATCTGAGAATAGATAAATGTATAAATGAAACAAGAAAAAGGTGAAGAGCAAGAAATGTGTTTCTTCACCGTTATTCACCATAATAATTTTGTATCATTGATTAATCAGTTAAATTCGAAAACAAATCAATCAAAATCTGTCAAAGCAGCTTAAAATATTTTAATTGAAAACAAAAAATAATTTTAAATCGTAAATAAAAAATAAAAATTTTATATTTCTGTGTTTTATTTCACCAAAGAAGATAGGGAAACCATCAAACTATTTTTAGAAGCTAGGAAGATAGAACCAGATATGGCAGGAATATCGTACGTCGAAAAATAACAGTAATTTACATAACATAAATTTTTGTAAAACACAAACTAAAGAGTGTAGCTTAGACCAGGGGTTCCGACCTTTTTTTGCTTGTGGACCTCCTGAGTCCTAATAAAAAATAATTTATAATATTTTATAATAGATCCTTTATAATATTTTATAATGGACCCCCGAAGTAACATCTATGAAAATTTTTAGTCAGTTTGAAACCTGATGCGAATGCCTTTTTCTTGAAGGTCTTTGAATAAAGTTCGATAAAAAGATAAAAAATCTGTAATGAGTGAATATTTCATTTTGTTTCATGCTTTAAACAAGCAAAAGAATAATCGATTCATGAGATACTAACAATGGAGACCAATGAATAGAACTCTTAATATATATATATATATATATATATATATATATATATATATATATATATATATATATATATATATATATATATATATATATATATATATATATATATATATATATATATATATATATATATATATATATATATATATATATATATATATATTATATTATATATATATATATATATATATATATATATATATATATATATATATATATATATATATATATATATATATATATATATATATATATATATATATATATATATACTCCATTCGCATAGCCACTCTTAAACCGTAATTCAATATTGACAGTGGTCTGTGCTCCTCTTGGAAGTTTCTGTTAGGTGGAACATGTAGAGTTTTTTATTTCTTTCTTACTTTAACTCAAATTCCCTGAATAGAGCTCTACCCGTGAGTGGCGGTTGTAACTGTATATATATATATATATATATATATATATATATATATATATATATATATATATATATATATATATATATATATATATATATATATATATATATATATATATATATATATGTGTGTATATGTGTGTGTGTGTGTGTTTATATGCATTTATATTTAGAAATGTCTTTTTGGTTTAATAAAAAAAAAAATTTTTATATTTTAAATTCATTCAAAATGAGAAAAGAGCCAAAAAAATGAGTTTCCTGAGAGAGAGAGAGAGAGAGAGAGAGAGAGAGAGAGAGAGAGAGAGAGAGAGAGAGAGAGAGAGAGAGAGAGAAAGTGAATGAAAAAGTGAGAGTGAAACAGGAAGACACAGACAAACAAACAGATAAGCAAACAGGCAGTCAGTGACACAGAGAGTGTAAAGAGAAAATAGAGTAAACGAGAGTGTAGTCAGTGAGTGAGAGAAAGAGAGAGAGAGAGAGAGAGAGAGAGAGAGAGAGAGAGAGAGAGAGAGACAGACAGACAAACAAAGAAAGAGAGAAAAAGAGAGAGAAACTTCAAATTTATTTAGAATTTAACATTTCTCGTGCCGAATTTGCAGATCTTTGTGCTTGATCCACTTTTATTGTAAAAATGCAATGCAGCCTAAACGGAGCCTTGTTGCAATAGAAACGTAAGATAAAAAAAAAAAATTTGAAGAAAGAAAAAATAAGAATAATAATAATAATAATAAAAGAAAGTTAAAAAATGCCAAGTAAAAAATAGGGATCAAAGATAAGCTTAGATACTATTGAGCAAAATAATTTGAATAGAAAATCCAGTTATTCAGATTTACATAAGTAAAAGGAGAGTTTTAAGAAAATTTTTGAATTTTTTTTTTTTTTTCAAATGCCAATACTGTGGAAGCTTCTAAAGAAAAATCTAAAATTTATATTATATATATATATATATATATATATATATATATATATATATATATATATATATATATATATATATATATATATATATATATATATATATATATATATATATATATATATATATATATATATATATATATATATATATATATATATATATATATATATATATATATATATATATATATATATATATATATATATATATATATATATATATATATATATATATATATATATATATATATATATATATATATATATATATATATATATATATATATATATATATATATATATATATATATATATATATATATATATATATATATATATATATATATATATATATATATATATATATATATATATATATATATATATATATATATATATATATATATATATATATAATATATGACTTGCACACCTTCAAACGCCGTGTACCGGGACATGTCGCCTTTAATCTGACCAGGTTTCCCGAATTTGCTCTTTACTCTGGTGGAAATTTGGTAGGTCACTGACCTTTGCCCACCAGAGGTGAAATAAGAATATATATATATATATATA
>SEYY01000100.1:0-5000 GCA_009176605.1 Armadillidium nasatum | reverse complement strand
AACAAGAGCAAGAATAACAACAACAACAACAACAACCAGAGAAAGATGAAGAAGAAGAACAAAAACTTGAAAAAGAAGAAGAAAAATGAAAAAAATGGAGATATGCGGCAGTTTAATTATGCTTAAATCTTAAAAAAATGAAAGATGTTAATATAAAAGAAATTTTCATCTCCATAATTATTCGAGTATGTTTGTCTTCACAGAAATGTCTATTTAAAATATTGACAGAAGTAATATAAACCAAAATTTTATTAAAAGATATTTTTAATTAATAAGGAAAGTTTAGTTTTCAGTGTGAGGAGTATTTCCTTATGCATTTTATTAAAAATATTAAAACGTGTAACTTCAAGTAATTAAGTTCATAATGGAAAGAAAACTCACTGAACTTTTAAAACTCTCTAAGGAATCTCAGAAAATAAATATGACAATTTTATTAGTCTTAATTAAAGATCCTTCAAGATTTCATATTTAAGAACATATCATATTCATATGAATATTGCATTTATATTAATCCTGAGAATCATATTCTAGCTTTCTAACTTTTAGAAATTTATTTTGAGAATATTTATTTCTAAGATTTAATGAAAATAGATTATTTAGAAGAACATGCTGAATAAAAATTTGAAATGGAAAAAGGAACATTAAGAAAATAAAAGTTTAAGGTATAAAAATTAGATTTAAAATGAAACATTTAACCAAAAGATGAGAAAGAAAAGATATTTAAACATCTAAATGTTTTAATAGTATTTTAAAAGGTATAAAAAAGTTAAAATGATTAAAAATCTAAATTTGAAATAAAAAAAGGAACATTAAGAAAATAAAAGTTTAAATCATAAAAATATCTCACAATTCTCTACTCTTTAATCATATGTATTTTTTCCATGAAAAAGAATTTCAAAATAAAAATAGAAAATCTTTCATTTGTGTTAAATGTTTGGACATTTAAAAGTTATTCCATCCATTAAGAGTAAGTCTGCCTAGTTCATGTTTAAAAGGCCAAATTGTTTTTAACAAAATCTTTAATATAAATATGAAATAACAAACAGTTAAAAGAAAATTAATTATAATAATTAATGACTGGAAAATACAATTTCGAACAGAATTAGAATTAAAGTGAAACATTTAAACCAAAAATGAGGAAAAAATATTGAGATATCTAAATGTTTTAATAATATTTAAAAATATTTAAAAAAGTTAAAATGATTAAAAATATAAATAAAAATATTTAAATAATAAAATTTAATTGCATAAAGCTATATGTAAGTTTGCTATCACAGTGCAAAGTTAGACTACCAGAAAATAAAGGTACAGTTGTAACAGACTTAGTTTAGAAGATTAGAATATTAGATATTTTTAGAACATTAAGTTAATATGAGTTAGCATAAATTATATTAATAAAATTAAAAAAAAATTTTAAGATCATATTAAAAGTTTGAAGTATTCAGAATAATGGTAAATTTATTGAAATTAAAGTTTATACGAAAAATGTAAGCAGAAAAAATGCTTATTTATTACTTTGTACATAAAAATATATGTAATATTCTTTTAAATATTTCAAATGCCTTTTGTAATTTTGTCTCAATTCATTTGAATGAGGAGGGAAAAAATTTAAATATCTTTCAGTAAAATATTATTTTTACTAGGACAAGAAAATTCACGAAAAACATAAAAATACGTAATTTCATAAAAATCATTATAAAAAGTTCTAATAAAAGTAGGTTTGAAACTGACGATGATAAAAGAATAAAAATAAAAGCGTACTGAAAATAAATGAAAAACAAATCAATGTGTGAAATATGAATTTGAAAAACTACACCTCAGAAATATTAAAAAAAAAATATGTATAGGTTACATAAGAGAAAATTTTTGGATATATATATATATATATATATATATATATATATATATATATATATATATATATATATATATATATATATATATATATATATATATATATATATATATGTGTGTGTGTGTGTGTGTGTGTGTGTGTGTTAAGACTTTTTAAATATGCTGTTCGAATATTATCTAAAATGTAAAATAAAAGAAAATTATTTAAAATTAAATTATCCTCTCATCTAAATTTTTAAAGGTCTTGTTATTATTGGAATTATTTTGTATTTCTAATTACTATAATTGGTAAAAATATTTAGAAACATAATAAAATTTTCAAAAATTGTTTTTACAATTTCTCATCATAAATTAATTAAAATGTATTAATGAAAGGCGAGTTGTAAACTCCGAAGAGTTTCTCTCATGTTTAAATAAAATGTTTAAAAGTTATAAAAAAAATTTGCAAAATAATTTCCTTAAAAAATATAAATAAATATAAAATTAAATGAATAAATAAATTCATGGCACTAAACATTTAATAATTATTAAAATTATATTAATATTAAAACTTGTTTTCCTGAAAATATAAAAATAAAATTATATTTTTATTTATATAAGTCTTTGTTCGTCCATTTCTCTCTGTCTCTATATATATATATATATATATATATATATATATATATATATATATATATATATATATATATATATATATATATATATATATATATATATATATATATATATATATATATATATATATATATATATATATATATATATATATATATATATATATATATATATATATATATATATATATATATATATATATATATATATATATATATATATATATATATATATATATATATATATATATATATATATCACCGGCTGCACACGCACAACCCCTCAACAACACCTACATAACGAAACCAAGATACTACCTATAAGGAATCACCTCGAAATGATAGGCACCCAATTTTACGCAAAAACACGTCTACCCACTCACCCATGTCACAATACTCTCCTACAACCTACCCCACAGAGACTAACACAGCCTCCATCGTCCACCGGCGCCTTTTACAAACAGATCCTAAATCACATCCCCCCTCCTCCCCCCAATACCACAACAACCAAACATATACACACTCAACTAACACATTCATATATGATCAACAGACCTCCAAACAGCATCCTTAAAAAAGCCCCTCCCGAAATAAACACCGACTCCAACAACCTCCCAAGACACTTACAAATCTCACTAGCAAGATTGAGATGCGGGCACCACCCAAACTTACAACATTACAAACACAATTTCAATCTAAACCAGGCAACATCTTCCACTTGTACCAGATGCAAAAGGGCCCCGGAGACCGTAAAACACTTTCTTTTAGACTGTCCCTCCTACTGTCGCCCCAAAATCTTCTGGGGCATCACTTCTTTGAAGGATCTCTGGACGAGACCGACTGCGGCGGGAGGCTTCATTAGCGAAGTGTGGCCGCCTCAACAGGGGGTGGTCAGGGGGTGAGAAGGTAAAAAAAAAAAAAAAGGTATATATATATATATATATATATATATATATATATATATATATATATATATATATATATATATATATATATATATATATATATATATATATATATATATATATATATATATATATATATATATATATATATATATATATATATATATATATATATATATATATATATATATATATATATATATATATATATATATATATATATATATATATATATATATATATATTATATATTCCAGAAAATCACTATTTGTAATAATAGCAAATATTTCTTCTACAAGATAACCTTTAATTTTACTCAGAAATTTGAGGTTCTCTTTTTTTGGTGGGCGTTGTTTGTGTTTCTGACCTCTTCATCAATTCAATTCATTTATATATATATATATATATATATATATATATATATATATATATATATATATATATATATATATATAATATATATATATATATATATATATATATATATATATATATATAGGGGGAGGACGTAGCGCCGTCCGAGGCGATGCAAGTACCCCCCATTGGGCATAACCCACGGAGTGATAGGATGGGCTAGACTATTCCGTTTCACTCCGTTGCCCTTTGGTTCGTTCCTTTTCGCGTTTCACCTTCTCAGGGGGTTCTCTAGCGTACCCCCGCCTCACACTGGAGTGTCTATGCTCCAACTACCTCTCCACCCCAATTCTTCACATGTCCCCACATTTTACATGCACTTACTCTTACATTACCTAAAACAGCAAACTAAAATGGTGAAACCGACAGCTGCCTCGGAGATGCTTGGGGGGGCGGCATCCAAAGAATGCCCCTCAACCTCCACCCCTCACCCCATCATCACTTGGGAGTTGGCGGCTTCCGATGATGGGGATGGTGCCGCCATGACCCGGCGTCCGGCTTGCCCCGATGCACGGTCTTCTTTTTTCATTAATTTCTGCAACATTCGCGGTCTTTTTTCTAATTTCCCCTTTGTTGAACACCATCTCTCTTCTTCTAAACCTCATCTCTTATTTCTAACCGAAACTCAGGTGCTTGAGTGTGCTGACAGCAAACCTTATTCTGTTACCTCCTACTGTCTCTATCCTCAATTTTCAGCCAAAGGCGGTTGTTGCGCTTATGTGCGCAACGATGTTATTTGCTCTCGTGTCTCTGATTTGGAGTCTCATGAATTTTCTACCTTATGGCTTAAGCTCTCTTGCAATTCTACTACTAAATTTATTTGTTCTGTCTATTTATCTCCTAATTCTACTGACTATAAAAATTTCTTCGACTATTTAAACTCCAAAATAGAGCACATTCTATCCTCTTCTCCTTTCTCTGAAATCATACTTTTGGGTGATTTCAATGTTCACCACCGCCAATGGCTTTCCTCTAGTTCTCAATCTCCAGCCGGTGAACTCGCCTTCAACTTTTCTATCCAGAACAACCTTGAGCAGTTGGTGCAACTCCCTACTCGTATCCCTGACCGTCTTGGTGATGAACCCAACATACTTGATCTTTTCCTAACCTCTAATCCTTCTCCTTATACTGTTAAACTCTTTCCTCCTCTGGGTTCATCCGATCACCTTCTTATCTCCGTATCTTGTTCTGTATCTTCAAGTCTTCCGCAAGA